>JAJOOO010009758.1:0-20013 GCA_029582685.1 Solanum piurae | reverse complement strand
ACTTAGAGTGGTTAAGTACATTAAGGCATCTCCTGGTTTAGGTCTGTTTATGCCTGCACAAAGTTCAGAATTGCTTACTACTTATTGTGACTCTGACTGGGGCACCTGTGTACAAACAAGGAGGTCAGTAACAGGCTATCTTGTGAAGTTTGGAGATGCACTCATTTCCTGGAAATCAAAAAAACAAGAGACAGTGGCTAGAAGCTCTGCTGAAGCTGAATTCAGAAGCATGGCATCAGCTGTAGCAGAGATCACTTGGCTTATTGGTTTGTTTAAGGAGTTAGGGATAAAAATCAAGCAACCAGTGGATCTACATTGTGACAGTAAGGCTGCAATTCAGATTGCAGCCAATCCTATATTTCATGAACGAACCAAACACTTTGACATTGATTGTCATTTTGTCAGAGAAAAACTACTACAAAAAATGATTAAGACTCATCATGTTTCAACAAAAGACCAACTGGCAGATCTGCTTACAAAAGGATTGTGGAAAGCTTCACATCAATACTTAATGTCCAAGCTGGGAATAAGAGATCTATTTCAGCCACCAGCTTGAGGAGGGGTGTTATGCAGTAAAGGAGCTAAGGTAGTAGCAGTCACAGTACACTGATAGAATAGTTAGTTATAAATTATGTTAGGAAAGTTGTTACAAGTTAGTTATTATTAATCATAGTTGAGTTAACATAACTAGTCTAGTTAGCTGAGTAGAATGTTCTATATATAGAGTAAGATACATACTTGTAAATGAATGAATGACTCTATGAGTTCAATACAATTTTTACATAGTTTCTCTGAGATTCTCCATTACTGATCCTTCTCTACTGAAACTAACAAGTTCAAGTCACTAGTAAGTTTTGCGAGTGATTTTAACATGAACTATGATTTTTCTTTGTAAAATATTATGTTCATCGAGTTTAAAAAACAAGAAGATAACAGTAACAACTAATTTACCATAATCTAAAGAAGTTAAGTGGCATTCATAAATTGTACATATCAATCAAATTAATGATTTGAGAAATTAAAAGGTATTTAGTTATTTTTGTTATACAAAATAAAATAATACATAAACTCAACACATAAGGGGCAACATATGTCCATTTTAAGTTAAATGATAGTTTTATTACCATAAATATAAAAGGAGGGAGGTTTATGTGATACTTATCATAAAATCAACATTCAATTAAGACACAACTCCAGATTAATTACTAGACGATTTCAATAGATTTGAAATGTATTTTTTATTAATCAATTTGCATTGTTAATTTGTGTTCAAAAAGTTTCGAACAAGTTCTACTGGTCTATTATGAGAGTTCTTTACACTTGACCCTTCCTTTGTTCGAAGAATTCTCATATAGAAGTAGGGGTGGCAATGGGGCAGAGCGGATGCAGGGCGGGTGAGTTTAAGGCTATGCGGGGTGGGGTGGGTTTAAGGTTGTGCGGAGCGGGAGGGATGCGGAGCAGATTGAAGTGGGTTGTTTTTAAAAACTAATGTGAGATAGGTTGCGGGTATATGTGATTTTATGTGGGTTCAAACTTAATTTTTTACATGTTATAAGAGTGATAGAGCATTATTTATTAAGATGATTTCTTTAAACTTACTAAAATATGCAAGATAGTAAATGAAAATGGTTCAATAAAATATAATGAATTTCTGACATGTTTTCCAATTGACCTCTAAAAAATAATTTTTTAAGTCATTATATATTAAATTAATACAACTTGATGAAAAAAAGAAATTTTAGTAGCAAACTTAACTAGAAAAATAAAATATTAAAAATATTATGCGGTGCGGATTCATGCGGGGGCGGGTGCAGGACGGGGTAAGGCAGGTTTAAAATGAAAAAAATTATTATGCGGAACGAAGCAGGGCTAAATAATTGTTTTATGGATTAAACTCAACCCGCCCAACCCTCGTCCCGCACCGCCCCATTGCTAACCCAATATAAAAGTTGATCACAACAACTATGAATGATGAATTGAAATGTCACTGTTTCTCAAGTCAATGCACAAGTCTTGCATTGGAAATTCCAAATCAAAGCTACAACTGACAAATTCATTTATTTGATGACTAATGTTTATGTATATTGTTGCTGCCCAGTATACACGCAAGTGTACGTGGTCGCGCAAGTAGTATAGATTCTTTAAGAAACGAGTTATCGTTCCCACAGGACTTATGATTAATTTGTATTTAACACTTAATTCTACAACTAAAAATAAAAAGTAACATTTTCAAGAGTTGATGATTGATTGTTCACTACGACTACTTTAGCAATAAATAACAATAACTAAGATTGAACGACTTAAATATGATGTTTCAGACAAGTAAAAGACTATTCCAAGGCTGCAACATGTATTGAATCTCATGTATCGTATTATCGGCGTAGAACTAATTTCAGTTGTCAAGCTACTGGTTTATAGGGTTAATTATATGAGTCGGGCTACACACCTCTCGTCGCCTACCCCAATTAACTACCTAACTACATCGTTGAGCGGGGATAAATAGACTAATTGGCGAGCATTTATATTTCATCCTATTTCGTAACCAAGCGAGTTGTTCGTCCGGGTGTCACTCCTGAGCACAAATCACCTCGACTTAACGGGTCGATCAAGCTCTCTATATCCTCTGGTCTATCTAATCCCTCCTCTCTCGATTTTAAGATTAGACACTATGTTTATCTTATGGTGATCAAGCATAAAATAGTAAAACAAGAATATAGAAGTAACTTGTATTGACAACCAAAAATTAATTCATAAACCAATAATAGTCAACAAACGATTCGTAGCTACAGCCCCAGAACTAGGGCGTTTAGTCACTCATACTATTAGAAAACCACAAAATACAATTGTTCATGCGATTTCCGGAAAATAGAAGAGTTAGAAGATCGAAACCTATTACCAAATGATGATACTTGCTCTTGCACACCAATAAAAAGTCAAACCCTAACAATGGAGCCCTAAGGGTCTATTTATAATAGTTAGGGACAGTAGAGTCAAAGCCCATTACAATTAGGAATTCTTTTTAATAATGTTTTTGTTGGAAACGTCGGAGCAAGGGTGGGGCACCGCACCCACATCACGCCTAGCAGGCTGGCGCGCCGCGCTGCCAGTGCGCCCAAATGTAGCCCAGTAAAAAAAAAAACTGGCGCGTCGCGCCTTTGCTGCGCCAGTGGTGTTGTGGCGTCGCGCCTGATCTTTGCTCCTGGCATCGCTTTTCATCTTTAACTCATTTTTCTTACTTGACTCAATCACTTCCCTTAGGAACCCTGCAAAATTGCTAATCATGTATGTTAGTATGCAATCATTGCAATCTTAAGCCAAAATATGCTAGTTAGATTAGTAAATGTCCTAAAACTTACGTTAAAGATGGGTAATTTGTAGTAATTGGGCATATCCACACTTAAACATTTGTTAGTCCTCGAACAAACTCTATCTTATCAAATCACACTCTTAAACCTTGGACTCTTCACCTCGCTTTACAATCGGCCAAACATATTTAATCATGATCTTGTGGCACACACTACATGCAATACTTTCAACTCTTTCTTATAGTCTACCAATCAACAATTCACAACCTCAATGAATGACTCTTCTCAAATAATTATGGGCTAATGCAATATCATAGAGACAAGACAAACAAGATGAAGCACCAAACATGTTTCGTGAATGCCCTCACCACTTTAAGTATAGCCTTTCTTTCACACTAGCAACAATGCATTTCAATCATAAGGCTCTTTTTTAATAAAATTCACTCTCACACTCACAAATGAAGTTTTCACATATCCTAGCATGCCATAAGCTTGACCTTGGTGTGCTTTAATTTTCACAAAGTGTTACTCATAGAATCAAGAGGACTTTCATTCGGTTGTAATGTCGGCTTTAGGTAAGGGAGGATACATTTGGGTAAAATTAGTGACTTATCCTCCCTAATGCACATGTTTTGTTGTCCTTTCTAACATTCACAACTCTTTTTTCCCCTTTGATTTCTCCATTAGATGTTTTCCAATTGAATTTAACACATTGCCTTCACTTTCACTTGAGCACTCTTTTTGCACACACCCCTTTTTCTCTCCTTTATATTCATAATTTTTTATTTTTTTTTCACACTTAACAATAGCCACCTTCAACCTATCGATTTTACTCGAATTAAGGTGCACGTTGTCCTTGTAAGGACCAGGGCCATTATTAAGGTATTTTTTTTTTTGGATTAGCCACCTTTGACTTAGGCTTTTTAGCCTTGATCGAAGTGCACAATGTCCCAAGGGACCAGGGCCAATCACAAACTTTTAGGACTTATGGGGTATTATTTGTCTACCTCTCTCCATCTTCTCCCCAAACCCAAGCATTTCCAACCTATCCATTTTAACCAAAGTTGTCATTTTCTTCAACTCAACATAGTGAATTAAGGATTACTTTGGGATCAAACTAATGGTATCAAATAAAAAAAAAGGGATTCGGCTCAATTCAGTATGTTAGAACAAAATCAAGGCTACAAGGCTCAATGGGGGCTAAGCTAGGGATATTTTATTTGGAGGCACATAAGGAAATTCAAACTTGGCTATTCAAAGAAACGCCTCAATCATATTCCATAATTCACACGAGTTACTCCTTAGGCACACTTGGGGCAAGTTCTAGATGTTATTCAATACAAAACTAAGCAAATATTCTCCACACATGGCATCACAACACACATAAGGACCCAATACTTGTAGCATGCTCACATAAATTGCATTACGGTGTTTCCGCACAATTAAGCCCATATTCTTTATTTTCCATTTAGAGTCAAGACAAAGAGATTATGTTTGTTTTCAAGGTCACCATTTAAATATTGCAAACAAAGTGTTACCACCCATGACGTCTAGCCAATTATCAAGACAAGATTTCAAAGTGCCAAAGAGGTAGGTTTCATACTTCTACTCCTAATGACTAATTTTCCCTTAAGACGATCGTCATTCATCCATCATCGGGAAACGTCACTCCTAGACAACTCTAAGACTCAATAAAGCAATAAAACTAGTCCTAATCAGTTCAATGGGACTATCCTCAAGAAAAGAACCGAAAACAAAATGTGAGGAACCCTCTTATAAATAAAAAAGACTCGATAAAGCAGTAAACTATGTACAATGAAGTTCAACCTCCACCCCGCACTTAAACAAAACACTGTCCTCAGTGTGCAAAATAAAACAAAGTGCAAAGGTAAAAGAGAACTCCCTTTCGGCCTCTAGGCCACGTGCTTCAACTCAGCGGGTTGCCACATTAGTGGTAAAATTCACAGCCATCGAGGTTGCATTACCATCTACATCACCTGCATCAGCATCATCATCTCTCGAGCCAGTAGCAGCTGACTCATCCTCATCCGAGCCATCATCATCATGGGTTCTTGGAAAGTCGGGCCCATCCGACACATGTACATTACGCTATCCGTTAAAGGGTAACGCTCTGCTAGTGTCGCCATTTCATCCTCAGTCACCGAACGGCCACCTATCCGCAGTTGTAACTCAGCCATTCTAAACATACGCCCCATCCAACTATCATCACGAGCTTGCCTATCAATAGCAGTCAATACGGGCCAGTGGGATGGATCGTGCGCTTTAGTGCGCGTGACATCAACCAAGTGGCACACTAGATTAGGGGCATGGAGGGGGGGGGGGGTCACACATCATAAACCTCCTCCTCAATCAGTAATGCCCGTAGGTACCTAATAATGATTCTCCCATAACAGAAAAATGACATCTCTTATTGGTCCTAAACTTAAGCATGTTTTGTTTCAAAATATTCCCAACATTCACCGGCAAGCCTTTCATCAACTGGTATATTAGCACCACTCTCTCCCTCGTAACATCAGTCGTATGCTTACATGGTAGTAGGGTGCTACACACAATTTTCAACCAAATGCGAGCCTCCAAATTAAAGTGCCCGTAATGGAGAGTCAAGTGACGTACCGTGTCTCTAACCCTATCCCACCTCGCGACAGAATTCACCCCACACAAAGTATGCCTAATATCACGATAAAGGGGTCTTTCAATCATTGCCAAAAAATCAGCATTGTCACAATTTGGTGTTCCCAAAAGTTCATTCAACGTTTCCACACTAAATCTCACCCAACTATCCCAAATGAAATATTTGTTTATCTCAACATGATGTGTATTCCAATTTGCATAAAATTCATGAACTAAGCTTATATTACACTCACCTTGATTCATGAATACATATTGGAGTCCTAAGGCGTTGATTTAGGCGTGAATGTTGGGAAATTCCTATCGCAATCGCCCCTCATCGACATACTCATCACTGAGGTACTTGGATTCTTATTGACATCCGTACCAATCCTTGTCATAGTGCATCAACGCTTTCTCGCCAAATTTTTGGGGCGATAAATTGTTGGTTGCCCGACTAGAACTTCCGGCAGCCTCTCCTTCCCTACTCATTTTAGCACCCGAACCACTAGCAACATTCTTACCCATAGGAGTCATATTTACACCCAACAATGGATGAAAATAAAAAGAGAAAAACAAAAAAAAATTGGGGAAAAAGGAGGTGGGGGGTCGGGTAGGCAGTGGGGTGGGTGGGTTTGGAGGGTTTTGAAAATTTGTGGGTTAGAATGGGTTTAAGGGTGTTAGAGTTGAGGGAAAGGGAAGGGAATAAGGTTTTGGTTGGGATTAATGGAGGAATTTGGGATTTTGGGGAAGAAGAAAAGAGTTTTGGGTTTAAAAACAGTTTGGGGAGGGAACGGTTTAGAGAGAGAGAATTTAGAAAAGTGGGTTTATTTAGGCAGGTGGAGGAGTTAAAAGGTTGGATTTTTAGTGGGTCCCACGAGTTTCCAAAAAAAAATCAGATTTTTTTTTACTTACCAGATACGGGGGCGGCGTGCCTGGTTCGCGCCTGGAAGGCTGGCGCGACGCGCTGCCAGTGCACAACGGCCCAAAGTAAAAAACCCCGACGCGACGCGCCTTACCTGTGCCACCCATCAGCGTTCTTGCTGAGGCCTAGCGCAATGGTGGCGCGGTGCGCTGCCAGTATTAAGCGTATTTCTTCAATTTTTCGGGTGGTTTCTCCTCCTATGACCTGCGCATCAACCAAACAATGTGACATAATACTGGTGGGTTGCCTCCCACCCAGCGCCTTAGTTTTGGTCGTGGCACGACTCATCTTCTTATAGTTTTCTTTATAACGTCTAAAATCCTATCAAACTAATGACTAGGAAAATAAAAACTCTACACCTAAGAATTTGAAACTAAGCTAAAATTTCAAAATTAAGTAAAACTACTATCTATTACATATCATTCACAGGTTGTCTCCCGTGTAGCGCTTGATTTAACGTCACGGCACGATGCAGCTTGGATCATTCATCATTTAGCTCAATAGCCTCCCGATCATGATCCGAATCCACACCAAAGTAGTGTTACACTCTTTGCCCATTCACCAAGAACGTAGGGCCAGTCTCACATTTAAGTTCAACAGCCCCATGTTGTGTCATTCTTACCACTTTGAAAGGACCACTCCATTTAGACCTTAGTTTTCCGGGGAATAATCTCAATCTAGAGTTAAAGAGTAGTATATTTTCTCCCGGAGTGAAAGTTCGAGCAACTATGTGCTTGTCATGCCACCTCTTCGTCTTTTCTTTGTAAAGCTTGGCATTCTCATACGCGTGGAGCCTAAACTCCTCAAGTTCATGCAACTGATTCACTCTCTTTCTACCGGCCAGCTCGGGGTCCAAGTTCAACTTCTTAATTGCCCAATAAGCTTGGTGTTCTAATTCTGCCGAAAGATGACATGTTTTTCTAGATACTATGTGATAGGGAGAAGTCAATATGGGTGTCTTATACGCAGTCCTATATGCCCACAACACATCATCTAACTTTTCAGGCCAATCCTTCCTCTGCGCATTCACCATTTTCTGCAAAATTTGTTTCACCTCTCTATTTGAAACCTCCACTTGGCCACTCGTTTGAGGATGGTAAGATGTAGCAACTTTATGACGAATACCATACTTAGTAAGAAGGTTTTTAACTAGATGGTTAATGAAATGCTTACCTCCATAACTTATGATTGCCCTTGGAGTGCCAAAGCGAGTGAAGATGTGCTTCTTGATGAACTTTATTACCACCCTTGAATCATTCGAAGGAAGAGAGACGCCTCAACCCATTTAATCACATAATCCACAGCCATAAGAATGTAATTGGTTTCCACTAGATGGAGGGAAGGGACCCATGAAGTCAATACCCCACACATCAAAGATTTCCCCCTCCAAAATGTTACTTAGCGGCATCTCATGTCTTCTTGAAATAGTACCCAACCTTTGGCATTTATCACAACCCTTCACAAAAGCAATAGAATCTTTAAATAACGAGGACCAAAAGAAACCAGATTGTAGTACCTTATGGGTAGTGCGCTCTCCTCCATGGTGACCTCCATATGGGCTAGCATGACAACTTCCGAGCACTTTGTGAACCTCAGACTCCGGAATACATCTTCTCACTACCCGGTCCACACCTTGCTTGAACAAGAATGGTTTATCCCAGATATAGAACTTAGCATCATGATTGAGCTTTTTCTTTTGTTTAGTGGTTGCACCCGGAGGATAATATCCACTTACCATCAAATTCACAATGTCTGCATACCATGGCACTTGAGAGATATCTAATGCCATAAATTGTTCATCCAGAAACTCTTCCCGGATTTGCTCACTTTCATTCACATGGGAAAAATCTTCCAACCTGGACAAGTGATCCGTTCTATGATTTTTAGTACCTTTCCTATCTTTGATCTCAAGGTCAAATTCTTGGAGAAGCAAAATCAATCGAATCAACCTTGGTTTAGCATCCTTCTTGTTGAATAGGTACCTAATAGCTGCATGGTTAGTAAAAACAATCACTTTAATACCTACCAAATACGATCTGAACTTGTCGAAGGCGAACACTAGAGCCATCATCTCCTTCTCAGTCACTGTGTAATTAGCTTGTGTAGAGTCAAGGGTCTTGCTTGCATAATAGATCGAGTGGAACACTTTATTCTTTCTTTGTCCCAACACTGCACCCACTGCTACGTCGCTTGCATCACACATGAGTTCAAATGGTAATTCCCAATCAGGAGCAATTAAGATAGGAGCTTCAATTAAGTTCCTCTTCAACATCTCAAAAGCTTTTAAGCACATCTCATCAAAGCCAAACTTCACCTCTTTATCCAAGAGACTGCACAGAGGTCTTGCAATCTTGGAAAAATCCTTGATGAATCGCCTGTAAAATCCTGCATGACCAAGAAAACTACGCACCCCTTTTACAGAAATGGGAGAGGGCAATTTTTCAATAACTTCTACCTTGTCCTTATCAACCTCTAAACCAGACTTAGACACCTAATGTCCTAACACTATCCCCTCTCTAACAAAAAAATGACACTTTTCCCAGTTTAGAACTAAGTTAGTGTCCTCACATCTAGCAAGTACTTTATCAAGATTCCAGAGACATACCTTAAAAAACTTCCCAAAGACAGATAAATCATCCATGAACACCTCTACAAAGTCTTCCACCATATCATGAAAAATGGTCATCATACACCTTTGAAAAATCGTTGGTGCATTGCAACGTCCGAATGTCATGCGTTTGAAATCATAGGTACCATAAGGACAAGTGAACGGGGTATTTTCCTGATCCTCGGGGGCAATTAAGATCTGGTTGTAACCGAAATACCCATCTAAGAAACAATAGTACTCTTTCCCTGCTAGTCGGTCAAACATCTAATCAATGAAGGGAACAGGGTAGTGATCTTTCCGGGTAGAATCATTTAGTTTCCGGTAATCTATGCAAATTCTCCACCCGGTCACTGTTCTAGTAGGAATCAACTCATTCTTTTCGTTCCTTACCATTGTCATACCTCCCTTCTTGGGAACACATTATATTGGACTTACCCACTTACTATCAGAGATTGGGCACACAATTCCAGCATCTAGCCACTTTATTACCTTTTTTCTCACCACTTCTTTCATCAAAGGATTTAGTCGGCGTTGATGTTGTGCACTTGGTTTGTGATCCTCTTCCATGTAGATTATGTGCATACATAACGCCAGACTAATCCCATGAATGTCAGCCATCTGCCATCCAATAGCTTTATTTCTCCGCTTTAGGATCCTCAATATCGCTCCAACCTGTATTTCAGACAACTCTGCAGAAAGTATAATAGGCAAAGTTTCATTAGTACCCAAAAATGCATACCTGAGGTGAGCCGGCAGTGTTTTCAGTCCAGCTTTGGGGCTTCCTCAATGGAGGGTTTGGGTGGTGGCCTTAACTCACGCTCTAATGGTTCCACTCTCCACTTGTGAGGCTCCACAAGTGCCAGATTCAGACATTTTTCTATCTCTTAAGCCACAGTGTCTTCATCTCTCTTATGACCTATTAACACTCTTTCTAAGGGGTCTTCGGGCACAACTAACTGTGACTCTACTATGCGATCAACCACAGTAATAGCAGACAATTCTTCATAAATAGAAGGCAATTTTAGAGCGCGGTAAACATCAAATACCTCTACCTTATCATATGCCCTCATGATTAATTGACCAGCTGCTACATCAATCAATGCCCTACTCGTGGCCAAGAAAGGACATCCCAAAATGAATGGAACTTCAGGATTGGGTTCAAAGTCTAAGACCACAAAATCTACCAGAAAAATCAATGAACCTACTTGCACTAACACATCTTCTACCACCCCATCTGGCCTAGCAATGGATCTATTAGCAAGTTGGAGAATAACAGTGGTTCGTTTTAGACTACCCAACCCAAGCTTTAGATATAAAGATAAGGGCATCAAATTTATACTTACCCCCAAATCACACAACCCCCGGGCATGAACAATTTGCCCAATTGTAATCTGCACAGTAAAACTACCCGGATCTTTTGACTTTTTGGGCAGTCTGTTTTGGATCCTTGAGCTGCACTCCTCAGTAAGTGCTACAGTTTCATATTCCGTGAGCCTCTTCTTGCTAGCCACAATGTCCTTCACATATTTAGCATACTTCGGGATACCCTATAAAATGTCAACCAAAGATAGATTAATGTGAACCTATTTAAGGAGAGAGAGAAACTTACCGAAGCATTCATCTTCATTCTGCTTTTTCAGCCTTTCTGGAAATGGAGGTGGTAATTTCTTTTGAGGAACGGGTACCTCAACATTGAAGCTTTTTACTACCTCTTCCACCTTTTTCTCTTTGTTACTTACCTTAGTGTCTCTTCTTTGGAGCTAGTTCCTCTAATTGCAGCCCACTTCTAGTACTTACTGCATGCAATTGCTTTGGGTTGGGCTCAGTATCACCGGGCAGCCCACCTTGGGGACGCAAGTTTAAAGAATTAGCCACTTATGCAACTTGTTTCTCTAAACTCATTTGGGACATCTGGATGTTTCTAATGTTTTCATCCTACTTATCTATTCTAGAATTTAATTTGGTCCCTATTTCAGTCAAGAGCTTTTGGAGTAGCTCTTCATTGGTCATCCCCCCTTTTGGTGCACTAGGATTTGAGCCTTGGTTAGGATTGTAGTATTGTTTCCCAGCCCCTTGAGAACGGTATTGGTTAACCCCTTGCGCCTGATTTTGGTTTTGGTTCCCACCCCATGAGAAGTTAGGATGGTTCTTCCAACTAGGGTTGTAAGTGTTCCCATAATTTTATTGCACTCCACTCCTTTGCGCATTACCCACATAGTTTATGGAATTCGGGTTTGCCTCACATTGCTCGGTTTCATGAGTTCCACTACCACATACCTCACACCAATTTGCTGCCCGTTGTACTACGTTTACCGGTGCCTGATTTAGAGCCATTTGTTTAAAATGTAAGGCCATGTTATGTTGCATTGCATCTAATTTGGCATGTATGGTAGTAGATTGGTCTACATCTAAGATCCATGTAGCCTTTTGGGTTGGGGTTCTAGACATTTCCCCCTCATACCCTTGGTTCCCTTCAGAAAGTTTATCGAGTAAGGTGAAGAACTCTTCACTTGTTATGGATAGGGCCTGTCCACCTGCTGCACTGTTAAGAAGAGCACGAGCATTATAGTCTAAACCCTCAAAGAAAGTGTGAGCAAGTACCTCATTGGTTTGCAAGTGGTGTGGGCAAGCATTCAATATTTGTTTGAAATGCGCCCTTGCTTGGTACATGTCCTCCCCTTGCTTTTGAACAAAGTTTATTATCTCACCCCTCAGCTTAGCGATTTTCTTGGATGGGAAAAATTGACTCTGGAATTTCTTTGCTAAATCATCCCAAGTAGTGATGGAGTTTGGTGGCTCAGAGTCTAACCAACGCCTTGCAACTCCTAACAATGAGTATGGGAACAAAGTCAACCTTACATAGTCTGGTGAGACTCCAATTGGGATGTATGTATTGGTAATGTCTATGAAAATCCTAAGATGGATTTGAGGATCCTCATGGGGGAGACCAGTGAATTGTCCATTAGAATGGAGGATTTGTACCATGCCCTGCTTTAGTTCAAATCTACCCCCCGGTGGAGGTTTCCTAATACTAGATGCCAAATTGGCTGTGAGTGGGACTGCCACATCACAGACTGGTCTTACGGGTACGATAGACGGTACTCCTTGGTTATTCAAATTTCCTTGGTTATTTGAGTTCCTTTGTTATTCTCATTTTCCGGGTTATTCAAGTTGTCTTGATTATCATCATCAATGTTTCCCGAAATACCTAACCCCAATTCTCCATGTCGTCCTTGATCATTTTCCTGCGCTGGCGTAAAACTCTTTCAGGTTCATTGTAAGGTTCGACAAGATCTCCTTTCTGAGCCAGACCTGAAAATCAAGTGTCTGCAATCAACAAGCTAAAATCAAGTAATTAATATCTAAATAATCTAATTGTAGACTTAAGAAGATTGAATATAAATCAATTTCTAAGTCCCCGGCAGCGGCACCAAAAACTTGTTGCTGTCCAGTATACACGCAAGTGTACGTGGTCGCGCAAGTAGTATAGATTCTTTAAGAAACGAGTTATCATTCCCAAGGGACTTATGATCAATTTGTATTTAACACTTAATTCTACAACTAAAAATAAAAAGTAACATTTTCAAGAGTTGATGATTGATTGTTCACTACGACTACTTTAGCAATAAATAACAGTAACCAAGATTGAACGGCTTAAATATGATGTTTCAGACAAGTAAAAGATAATTTCAGGGCTGCAGCATGTATTGAATCTCATGTATCGTATTATTGGCGTAGAACTAATTTCAGTTGTCAAGTTATTGGTTTATAGGGTTAATTATATGAGTTGGGCTACACACCTATCGTCGCCTACCCCAATTAGCTACCTAACTACATCGTTGAGCGGAGATAAATAGACTAATTGGCGAGCATTTATATTTCATCCTATTTTGTAACCATGAGAGTTGTTCATCCGAGCGTCACTCCTGAACACAAATCACCTCGCCTTAACGAGTCGATCAAGCTCTCTATATCCTCTGGTCTATCTAATCCCTCATCTCTCAATTTTAAGATTAGACACTATGTTTATCTTATGGTGATCAAGCATAAAATAGTAAAACAAGAATATAGAAATAACTTGTATTGACAACCAAGAATTAATTCATAAACCAATAATAGTCAACAAACGAACTAGGGCGTTTAGCCACTCATACTATTAGAAAACCACAAAATACAATTGTTCATGCGATTTCCGGAAAATATAAGAGTTAGAAGATCGAAACCTATTACCAAACGATGATACTTGCTCTTGCACACCAATAAAAAGTCGAACCCTAACAATGGAGCCCTAAGGGTCTATTTATAATAGTTAAGGACAGTAGAGTCGAAGTCTATTACAATTAGGAATCCTTTTTAATAATGCTTTTGTTGGAAATGTCGGAAGAAGGGTGGGGCGTCGTGCCCACATCGCGCCTGGCAGGTTGGCACGCCGCGCTGCCAGTGCCCCCAAATGTAGCCCCAGTAAAAAAAAACATGGCGCGTCGCGCCAGTGGTGCTGGGGCGCCAAGCCTGATCTTTGCTCCTGGCGTCGCTTTTCATCTTTAACTTCTTTTTCTTCCTTGACTCAATCACTTCCCTTAGGAACTCTGCAAAATTGCTAATCATGTATGTTAGTATGCAATCTAAGTCAAAATATGCTAGTTAGATTAGTGAATGTCCTAAAACTTACGTTAAAGATGGGTAATTTGTAGTAATTGGGCATATAAATATGCCCAAGATCATATACAATAAAATTCGCGTCTAGAAAACAATAATCAAGAACGGAAAATTATGTGACAATCATTTTATTGATTTAAGTGTGAATGTTATAATCTCTATGATTCCTCTAAATTCGTCTTTTCAAATATAAATTCAAGGGCTCTTGAGCTTGATCTTGAACTTGGGATTTATCTTGATCTTGATCTTTATCTTGATCTTGAACTTTATCTTGATCTTGACTCTCTAGTTGAATTCAAGGGCTTCGAGCTTGATCTTGAATTTGGTGGCCTTGATCTTGATCGTTCTTGAACATGATCTTGAACTTGATCTTGACTTCTTCAAATCTTGAACTTGAACATTTGAATTCTTCAATTCTTGAATTCTCAAATTCTTGAACTTGTAGAGAAATTGCGGCTTTTGATCCACGAGGTTTCTCTAGCTTCTTGTTCGAATTCCTGGTTCTCTTTTCTGAATTATGAGGACCCCTATTTATAGTTTTAATATAGGAGAGTTGTGATTGGAATAGGATTCCCTTCGGCCAATCAGATTTAAATGACATGTCATATGAGCTTTATGGAGCGGGCTTTAATTAAATTCATATTTATTGAATTTAAATAATTAATTTAATTATATTAATCCATAATATTTATTTGGACTAATATATTAATGAATTTAATATAATCCAAATTATTTTAATAAATTTATATTTAAATAAATTTTAAATGATTACAGTTTACTCTTTTAATTATGTAATAATAATAGTCTTATTTACTTGACACTTACTTTAATCGTTGTTAACAATGTGGAAGATAAAGGGAAGAAGAATTCGAATTTAAGCCAATATTTCATTTAAGTTAAAAGGATTTTATAAATTTTAAGCTCTTTAATTTGTGCTATTTCTTTTCTAAGAACTCTACAAAGTTATGAACGGAAACACATAAATTGGTTAGTGCGTAGAAATTGCCTCCAATTATCTTCTTTTTCTCTTACATTTTAATTTAAAAAAATAAAAATATGGGTACGGGAAAGAGAAACAATTACAAAATGAGAAATCAAATTTTTATTAATAAAATAAAAATTCAAATAATTAATGAATTGCACTACTAATTTTTTTTATTTTTTTTTTGGTCTTACATCAATAAATGTAGAAACATTTCGTTGAATTTTCAAGTCTTCGCACGAGTGTTGAATTCGAATGAAAGCTACTTTTAACACACAAATTCTTCAATATAATCAAAGAAAGAGGAAAGATAATAGAGGGAAAGTCAATAAAGACAGCTGCTTTTTATCAAATTATTAATCATTTCAAGTAAATGCACAAGTTCTTTGAATTTCAAGAAAAGACGGCTGTTTTTATTATATGAAAAAATCATTTTGATCAGAATTTGGCATATTATTTTATTTTTAATTTTTTTTTTTTTTTAATTTTAATATATTTTAATTAAAAAATAAAAAAAAGATCAATTTAAAATAAAAAAGACATTATAGTTTTTTCAAATTTCTAATCAAATTTTTTGGCCATTTAATATTACTCTTTTATATATATATATATAAATAAATAAAGGAGAGAAATTTGCAACATGATTAAGCCAAGTGACAAGCAAATTAAAAGTCACTTGGTAAATATTAAATTTAAAAATATTAGTCTTTCAAAAAGGAAAAAATATTAGTTTTTCAAAAAAAAATATTGATTAAATTAAAATAGAACACATGTGACTGAAGAATTCTAAAGAAACTTTACTATTTATCATTTTCAGATATGGTAAAATAAAATTTAAATATATTTAATTGAAATATTAATTAAAAGATACAAATATAGAAACACTTTTACTAATATTAATGATATCAATAATAATACGTAATAGCAACAATAATAGTAGTTAGAATAATATTAATAAAAATAATAATAACGATAGTATAATAATAGTAACAGTAGTAGTAGCAATACTGCTACTACTAATAATAATATAAAAATAAAAAATAACAAACAAACCAAAAAAAAAAGGAAAAGGAAAGAAGATAAATGAGAAAAACGTGTGGGGGTGAGTGGGGGTAATCTAATTTTCATCTTTTCATAATAATATTTTTTTTTAAAAATAACAAACAAACAAAAGGAAAAAAAAAGAAAAGGAAAACCCGGGGCTTACAAAGAGAAACCCATTAGTAGAAGAGTTATAAATGAACTTTTACTATTTTATAAACATAACTTATCATTTTCAGATTTGTAAAATAAATTTAAATATATTTGATTTAAATACTAAATTAAAAGATAAAAATATAAAATATTGTTATTAATAAGTGTCCGTTTGGATTGACTTATTTTAGGTGCTTTTAAGCCAAAATAGTTTTTAAGCAGTTTTGAAGTGTTTGGGTAAAATTAAAAAGTGCTTATAAGCACTTATTTTAAAGCCAAAATAACAAAAATAAGCCAAAAGTCATAAGTTAGAAATCGTAACTTGTGGCTTTTGGCTTATAAGTCATAAGCCAAAAGCCAATCCAAACAGGCCCTAATTATGATATAAATAATAATAATAGTTGTAGTAGTAGTAGTAATTTAAAAAAATAACAGTAGTAGTAGTAGTAATAATAATAAAAATAATAATAAATAGAAAACATTACAAATGAACAAAAGAAGAAAAAAACGAGAAAAAGAGGGGAGGGAGGCAGTGTGTGTGTGTGGGGGGGGGGGGGGTACTGAATCTCATTGATTTCAAATATTTCTTTTACTTTAGATATATATCTTATGAGAAAAATATTCACTGTATTTAAAAAAAAGTAAGGATGATAAAAATAATATAAAAGTTTTTATTTTTTTTAAAATGATGCAATATTTGAATTCGAATTTAAATGAAGATTGAGTTGAAATAGAGTTCTAGCTTCTTAACCTTTCTTGTACACATTCTTTCAATAATATATATTGTTAAGCTTACTTCTCTTTTCTTTTTTACCGGATTAGCTTTATTGATAAATTTATTTACTGCATTTTTCATACTCTTTATTTTCTAGAAACTCATTTTGTTTTGATATTTTTATTTTTTATATGTAGACGAATGATGATCGTGTTAGAGGCTAATTTTTTGCTACTGTATACAAATTTGAATTGGAATAAGTATTATTTTTTATTCTAATTTTCTTCGTTGTTTTTTTAGAAAAAATAATAATACATTCAATTAAGTCGGATTTTTTTTTACCTTTTATTGAGAAGAAAATAAGAAGATTGAGCAACAGGTTACTCAATAGTTTTTGTTTAGATGGAAAATGTTTTTATTTAAAGTGTTCTGTTTATTAGAAATTTATATAATTGATTTTCTTGCTATTACATACGGATTTGAATTGTGGCAAGTAATATTTTCCATTCTAATTCTGTTCATTGATTTTTTTATATATAAAAATAAATATTTTTTATAACAAAAATAAAAAATAAAAAACAATCTTTTACTGAGAAGTTTAGCCGAGCAATTTAGCTTTCTAAATGTTAATAACAACTTTTGTTAGCATTTTTATATTGTTATTTTTTATTAAAATAAGTGTTCATATTATTTTATGTATTCTTTTGTGATATCTATTTATATAATTTGATGTTACAAGAATTTTGGATGAAGATGAGAAGTTTGAGCAAAGTTAACCCAATAGCTTTTGCTTAGATGAAATTTTTACTTATTAAATGTGTTCTCATCATAGTCATTATATAATTAATTTCTTGCTATTTTATTGATTAGCATTATATAAACGGTAGAGAGACCACCATTTTAGTTTATAATTTGTAGGTTTTCTATTAATAAGAAAGACGACTTTGTGCAATATCAACTTTCATCTTTGTACAATATCACTACATTACATTCTTTTATCATTTTATTTCATGAGAGTAGCAATTAGATTTGTAAACATCTGAATTATTTAACTTATATTTTTTCAAAATTAGTTTTGAAACAAAGAAGATTATTATAGAGAACTTCAAAAAGTAAAAGACTTAAATAAAATATTTTATATAGTGAACAATATAATAAAGAAAAATATAAAACATAAATATTATTTGATAATCAATTTGTTGCCTCTATTCATATAGAATTGGTTAGGGGTAGGAGAGGATGGAGGGAGTACATTTCATTGAGGAACAATATGATAATTGAACTTTTGTAAGATGATACAAATTAACATGTTCGAACATTAAAAATAATAATTATAGTTAATATTAGTTGCGCATCGCGCGGATACGTTATACTAGTTCATTATTTAATTAAAAAATTGAATTTTCTTTAATGTTTAAATTAAATTAATTATTCAATATTTAAGAAAGTTGTTAGAATTTTTTTCTATTTTTGCTCCTAATTTGTATTTGGGCTAGTTTTAAATATGTATAATAAAGTAATAGTTTACAGTATATATAGTTATATAATTAATATTTTTAATATCATCCATAAATTAATTTCTTTTGAAAGTATAATATTAGAAAAATTCTAATTTTTTTCTATTATTAAATCTGATATTAATTAATATGGTATATAAATTAAGTGTATTGAAAAAAATAAAAGAATAAATTAGTAAAGTTTATTTTTTGTTTATGATTTTTTAAAAGGTATGTAAAATATAGAGAAACAAGTAATATTTTACGGAGAAAGTATATGAATTTTAAGAACGACGCCAATTACAGTTTTGTTATTAACAATTAGAGTGGTTAACATAGGCTGACTCACCCATCTAAGCTAATCCACATGCTTTGAAAATTGACTAAAAAAACAAAGTTATATTTCTATAATACATGCGTAAAGGCGGCAGCAAATGAATTAGATTTGAACTTTGCAGTGGATGTGTTGTCTCAGAAGATTTATTTATTTACTAGTGTATATAGATTTGATTTGTATTTGATAATGAATATTCATATTGAGCTTAATTGACTTAAATGTATATTGTGTCTGACTTTATTTGAAAGAAAATACTTTATATCAAAAAAAAAATTATATTAAAATTCAAGTTTAAAACTTCAAAGCAAAAGATGAACAATTTTATTCACTATACTGTATTCTTTGACGGTAAACATTGAATTCTAACTGTATAACAAAATGAAATAATTAATAAGTTCTTGAGGTTCTTTTATGAATTAAATCATGTTGTAAGCATTATCATTTATTATTTATTATTTATTATTCATAGATTGAAATATGCCATAGATGGTGGACTACAAAGTATGAGTGGGTCCCTAAAAAACTCAGCAATACTAAGATGCAATAGATGTGGAGTGTGGACTACTAGGTTTGAGTGGGTCCCTAAAGGCCTCAGTAACCCAAAGGACTCGGTATATATATAAATATATATACAAAAGAAAGCACTTCACGTTAACTTCTTTTTTTTTATATTTAAAATTCAAACAAAATCTCAAATCAAAAGAGGAACAACTTCATTAACTACACCACTTTCTTTCGTGATAGACTTAAAATTCTTAATTATAAGACAAAATGAAATATTCCCTCTGTCTCATTTTATGTGAGATAGTTTGATTCGGCACAAAGTTTCAGAAAAAATAAAGACTTTTAAAACTTATGGTCCAAAATAATGATAGAAATTGTGTGGCTTTAAAACATTTCATTAAGGATAAAATAGGTATTTTATAGTTAAATAATTACTTAATATAAAAATGTGTCATTCCTTTTAAGACTGACTAAAAAGAAAAGTAAGTCGCATAAATCAGATTGTACGCATTATCATTTATTTATGACTAGAATGAAATCCGTAAAATAATAATATTTTCAATTATGACATGTTTATTATATTAATATTTAATATACTTAACATAAGTAATCAAGCATCTATGGATACAATCAGGATAATAATAATTAAATGGGTAATTAAAT
>JAJOOO010009757.1:0-16114 GCA_029582685.1 Solanum piurae | reverse complement strand
ACACTCGGCTATCTCATACCCTTCTACCCTAATACTTGACCTTCATACCCTCCTATCTAGGTTCATGTCTTCAGTAAGCTGAAGATTACACCTCCGATTCTTCTATTTTCCAGGATATGACATAAGTACTATGACAGAGGACGTTTAGAGTCATGATTTCTATTCATCATTTCTGTAGGGTTCAGGATTTCTTTTTTTTTAGGTTTTTCGTGTATTTCAGTCTGTTATTTAAAATTATATTTCACTTTTGATTCTTAGAATCAAGAATTGGCTCTATCGGCAATTATTTTCTTTGAAGGAGTTAAATAAGGCATGTCACAAGAAATGACGGGCAGATATTGCTGCAGAGCGAGTCTGTACATGAGAGGAGGTGAAGGTTATTGTAATCCCAGTTCTGCTAATACATAAAAGGAAAGAAATCTACCAAATTAATGAAGCTGTTCCATAGTTGAGGATTTAGTAGAGAGGAATCATCTCAAGTCCTGAAAATCGAGAAAATTAGTGTCTTTGTGCATATATATGTTACACGACAGTCCAGTATTTTTGCTTTTATTTGCTGTCTCATTTCTTGGTATAAGTTATTCCGTCTTTGATAGCTAATTGAAGCCTCCATTCCCAATGTTAGCTGGTTGGGCAGGTTATATGGTGCTTAGCTCACATGCTGTGGATTGGGAATTCAGTTGCAGTGGCAGCCTCAGTAGGTTTGATAGGACATCATCTGTTTGGTGCCTGGAATGGGGACCGGAGGTTAGCCATACGATATGGTGAGGCTTTTGAAGTCGTGAAGAACAGAACGAGTATCATTCCATTTGCAGCTATTCTTGATGGTCGCCAAAAGTTGCCTGAAGATTATTACAAGGAATTTATCAGATTGCCATATTTATCGATAACAGCATTGACATTAGGTGCTTACTTCCTCCACCCCATTATGCAAGCTGCCAGTTATCGGCTACACTGGTAGTAGCACTGATGTTACATAACTCGTTTCCATACAAGAAATCGCGACTACGAGTTGTATATTTTTTTCCAATATATATATAGGTTACTGTTGTCTATTTAACTACTGTTGGAAAACAAAGAAAGAAAGAAGAGGAATAGGAAGGATTCAGTTTAATGTGTTTGAAAGTAAAGTTCCAACTTTTATTTCCTTCAAATTCTATATGGTGTATATCATGATATATGTCCTTGTTATTCCTATATATATATATATGTGAAGGGGTACACTCAAATGGTATTAAAGTTCTCGAGTTTGAGTTATGTTAATGAATTATTATTTTTTGTAGGACGTGATTTATCTTTAGATGAACCTACCTGATGTAAATTAGGATTACTCATCTAGTGACTTCAAATACCAAATAATTAACTAATGATAATAGTTTTCATAAATTTATTATGTCTAAAGAAATGATTCATTAAAATAACGAGTTATCATTAACATCGACTCATCTGAGATCATCAAATGCTTGAAAGTTTCTCGAATTAATTCATCCAGCGAACTTCAGATCTCGAATGGTTATTATTATTTTAATTCAAATAACAATAATTATTGTTAGACAATGCCTACCTAAAAGGAGCAAGTCAGCTTGGACCAAATCCAAAAATGAAAAAAGAGTTTTTTTTTTTTTAAAAAAACAAACACTCTATTCCACTTCTGGTGTTGAGGAAGTATCAAATAAAAGTACACCAAATTCTTTTGACTTTTTTTTACTTTTTGTGAGAATAAAGAAATACATGTGGCCAATTTGAATGATATTTTATATATAAATTCCCTTTGGATTTACTCTTCCTCTTGCAATGTGATTGGAAGAGTAGGGAATGAGTAGGTTCACTTAGGATTTTAAAACTAAAAAGGAAAGATTGTAGAAGTATCCTTGACTTGACATGCTCCACTTAAACCAATTTGAAGAAATTTCTCACCCGATGTTCGATACTAGTATTGAAATTTCATTAAATCTAAATTCGTAATGAAAAGTTTCATATTAAAGGATAAAACGTTTCTCAATAAGACAACTCAACATCCAAGACTCGAATTCAAAATTCTCATTATTATCAACAAACATATACTTCTAATACTTTCTATAGGAACCTTTTTAATGTGGCATACATACATAACTCACTTAAAAATAACATACAAGTCATATGTCACCACCAAAAACTCATGGTACAACAGTAACTACTTCATCGTTTTTAATTAGAAATATTATAATCGCTCTTTTGGTATAAAGTTGCTCTTGATAAGCAACGCTTTACCCCACAAAGTGAAACTTCATATTGATCCGAGCCCAAAATAAATATCGAAAAAGTACAACTATGTATAAACCATGTAACCCCCCACCCCCCTCCCTCCACACACAAAGACTTCATGGGGGTGGAGGATTTGGTTAGTGTGCTTTGTTTATTTCATAAAAATTGGACAATATTGGGGCTGAGTTGCACAGTTTAACCAACTATATATCCACTTTATTAAGTTTCTAACCCACTCCATCATTTCAATAATATTCTCTTTTTTGCTTTCTAATTTAATGCCACATTGCCACCAACCTACTTTAATATTGGGTATGTCTTACATCTCTATAACTAAAATCATTCTAACTTCTTATTTAAGCCAATTGCTTAACAAATCTCATTATTATTATTATTGCTCTCTTTCTATTTATATATATCTTCTCAGTATTTGTGATTTATATGCTATAATAATTCACTATTGATTTCATATGCTAATTGGAAGAAATATGAAGGAAAAATCAGTAGAGAAGTTTTTCATGTTGCCATTCTATTTAGGGTGTAGTTCTGAGTCAAGTGTTGGAGTGACCACCCAATTTGAGGAAACCAAGAATTCATCACCAAAAATAAGTATGGTTTTCTCCCCTTTAATGTCTCAACCCCCCCCCCCCCTCCCACACCATATTCTGTGAACTCAGTAAATTATGCTCAAACTTGTATACATAAAGAATGTTATTCAATGTGAGGCCAGATTTAGAATTTAATCTTTACGAGTTCTGGATAAAAGAACGACTTTAAGTGTTAGTGATTGGTTCTTAGTCAAGTATCTTTTTGTATATGTTGTTATTGCTTTTATCTTTTTGTAACATTGCTACTTTAATTTGTGTGTATGGCTTACTCAAGAAAGACAAGAAGGAGAAGAGAGCTCATCAAATGTAAAAATTAAGAGCTTTTGGGGATTTTGGGCAATGACAAGACCAAGATTTTCACAAAATGTGCAAAGATTGAAAAGGCATTTCAAAGGTTTCTCACAATTATTTGGTGAGTAATAAGCTATTGTCCATTGTATAACTTTCTAGTTGTAAGATTACTTGTTACTTCCCCACTTGTCACAAATCCAAATTCATACAAAAACAAAACTAAAAAGGTCAAATACTTACCTGATCTTCTTAAAGTTATTGCCTGTTTTCATTTAGACACATTAACTAAGTTTTTTACCGATAAAATACTTAATATATGACTGATATGTGCCTATTTGAATATCAACTATAGTTTATTTTACTTTTAAGTCCACAACAACTGATGGAGATCTAGGTCGAGAGGACAAGGAATTATATGAAACAAATTCAAAGTCTAATTACATAATATAATTGTTACATCAAAACTAGGTGCTTTCTATAAGACATACCAAGTAAAAAACGTCACACATCATCTCACTCAACACCAAATGAATTGTGTCACATCAACTTGAGGCATTCAATGGACACATTTCACACATACAACTATACAATCATACATCAGATATCATCTAATAAGGTATGATCTTAGTTGAAATATCTAACTGAAAATTAACGATTTCTTTAGAAAATTGTCTATATATTTGACTTATCAAAAACTCTAGCTCAATAGATGATAATGATGATTGTTCACACCATAGAAAAAGAAATGCATATAAAATATTTCATTATATACTTAATATCTAACTCAACACTAAAAAAATCATAACGCAAACCAATAACTCATTCCCTCAACCAACATAGAACATTAGTAACAATTTTCAACACTACCAAATTTCACAATCCAATTTTATTCTTTTTTTTTGCATTTTTTTATCCTTATATTTGCCCCTTTTTTTTTTTTGCAGCGCGAAAAGAAGAGGTAGAGGAAGAGGAAACGGAGATAGAAATAGGATATCCAACAGATGTGAAACATTTAACACACATAGGATGGGATGGATCAACAACAATAAATCCAATTAAAGGATGGGAAAATTTAAAACCTCCTGAAATTATTTCTTTTCCAACAATTTCTATTAAACAATTTGAACTTGCTATGGCTGCTCAAGCTGGTGAACCTATAGATGCTATTAATACAAATAATTGTGCTTGATTTTTTGAAAAATATTATTTGTAATTTTCTCTTTGCTTTTCTATTAAATTCTAAATCAATTTATATCTTTTTCTACTTTTGTTGAGTATGCAAATTAAGTGACATTTCTTTTCTGATTTTCCTGTTGAATTTTGATTAAATTCGAGTTCATATCGAAAAGTTCCACAATAAAAACGCTCGCTAACAAAAATAATCCCATAAAGGCTGACGATAAAATGACTCCACATAGAGTTCGTTAATAAAAGTGACTCATATGGTTTCCTTAATTAAAATGACTCCATATGGTTTCGTTAAATGGCTCCTCATTAATAAAAATGACTACATATGATTTCGTTAATAAAAGTGACTCCGTCTTGAACACAAAAGTGAAGTTTACTAACAAAAGTGATTCCATATAGAATTCAATAATAAAAATGACTCCGTATTGAGTTCGATAACAAAAGTGACTCAGTATAGCAATCACTAATAAAAGTTACTCCATATAACATTCAAACTAAAAAAAAAAAAAAAGAGTTTGCAAAACTTGAATTAGAAAATCTTTAAAATAATTAATGCAAAAAAATGAAAATCAATCAAATTCTTCACCCATCTAAAAGAAAAATAGAAATATATTTTGTAGGCACCATAGCGAGCCAAAAGTTGATTGAAAAACAAAACAATGGCTTTCTGAGATGCCTAACCCTTTTGAGGTTTTTCTATTAGATCTTCTTATAAACTATAGTACAAACAGCAATTTCCAATACATATTTTCATGATAATTACCTCAAAATAAGATTTGAGATTTTTTCAAAATGTATTGGCCAACGCTGATTGAAGAGGATCTGCTTTGTTTATTAGGGTTTCCACTTCCCTTTTGCTTATATACACCAAAGGGGAAAGTTCCAAATGTTAATTGGGCTTCTCTAACTTGGAATTATTGGGCTTTAGTTAAAATGAGAAAAAATTGTAAATAGCGTTATTGACAAATCGAGATTTTACTATGTAGCAAAATGCATATAATGTCTAATTCTAATTGAAAATCGCGCAAATAATCATTGTATGTGTGTATATATATATGTGTGATCAATTGTGTATGTATATATGTATGTGTTTTGAAAGTAGAAGTTGTTTGTATTTGTGGCGAGCTAGTTTTATCTAATGACCAACAAGTTTTATGGTGGAGTGGAGTGTTAAGTACTCCTCCATTTTTAAGCATAAATCTTAGATTCGAGTTCTCCTAAATACATAATCGCCTTTGTTAGGGAGCGTTTTACCCCCTAAGTAGCAGAAACGACGTGGAAAACCCAAAAAAAAACTATATTATATAATGAGGTATACAATGTTGTTACACACTCAATTTAGTTTGATTGAGCCTAAAACATTACTCTACCTATTTGTGTTTTACTCGAGCCGAGGGTTTATCAAAAAAGGAACGAGAGTATAAGACTGTGTATACACTACCCACCTATCTCTTTTCATACCTGGAGTGGGCCTTTTGGACTCAAAACATGCAAAGAAAGCCCAAATATTCGTAAGGTGGGCCAAACACAAACCCGAACTGGCCCAATATCCCAAATCAATCCAAAATTGACGACTAATCTATCTCTCGTTAGATCAAGAACAGGAAAAAATTCAACACAATTATTTTTTTCCAGATTTTGCTACAATTCAATCTAAAATTTATCTCAATATCTACAGGTATTAATTTCAGCTCAAAAATATGTTTTTTTGTTAAAATATAGTTCGAATTTAATTTTTCTACCATTTTTTTTTGTTGCAGAAAACAGATTTGCTATTGCACTGTGAGATCAGGGACGAAAATGGGGTTTTTGGTGACAACGCTAATTTTTTTGGTAGTGGGTGTTATTGCGTCGCTATGTGCCAGAATATGCTGCAATAGAGGGCCTTCTACTAATCTGTATGGTCAAATTGTTTAATTTGCCTTTATTTGCTTCAAATTTGCATATCATTATTTGTTTAGGGTTTTTTATGTTTGTTGTTGTTGTTTATGAAAAAAGATGAAATTTTTGGCATAGAAAGCTGAGTTATTAATGTTGAGTTTGATTTCTGGTATAAAACACTGGATTGTTGATAAAATGTCTGCATTACTGATGTGGTTTCTATTTCATTTCTTTTTGTTATTGCTTTAGGTCTTGTTTGGTTTGTTGTGTAAGAAAAAAACAATTTTTGTCAATAGAACTTTGCATCAGAGCTCTGAGGGCTGGAGCTACGGTCTTTAAGTTTATGGATTTTGAATTCTAGAAAAAAATAAGCTTAACAGGTTCTGAATAAGTTATTTATACATGTCAAAAGATAATTGAGCTAAAGTTACTGGGTTCTGCCGAACCTGTAGGCAGAACAATAGCTCCTCCCCTGTTATGCATCTATAGAGAAAATGTGTAATCCTTTTGGGGTGGGTGGGAGGGGTGTCAGTATTGTGTTTTGTTTTTATGCTTCGTTAGTGCTATCAGCTATTTCTGTTCGATCGTTCTTCTAGGCACTTATATTAACTGCATGACTATTAAATCTGATGGATAGTGATTATCTAATTTTATCATTACTATGTATCATGGAGATCTTGATTGTTCTTTTTTCTATAAAATTAAATTGTCTCGTATAGTGTTTCATGATTCAGGCATTTAAGATGACGAAAGAAACAAATGCAATTGTACTTGAAATGCAAATTGCAATTTTTGTCGGTCCGCTGTTTACTTTTGCTAATTTTGTCTTAATTACTCTACTTAGGTCTCCAGGATTCAACCCAGTTAGGCCTAAGACCTAATTTAACATGGTATCAAAGCAGGACCCGTCTCACCCGATGTTGGGGCTCCCAAAAATCAAAATTGCTCACGCACCAGATGCTAAGCACTGGGCATGAGGTGGGGTAATGACAAAAGTCCCACATCGATGGTTAATGAGATGGGTGGACTCCTTATAAGGCTTGGGCAATCCTCCTCCCTTTGAGCTAACTTTTGGGGTGTGAGTTAGGCCTAAGACCTAATTTAACAAACCCATGATGCATTAAATTCTAAGCTAGTGTCTTTCCGCTGAAATAGTTTTGGTCTGTGTTTCTAATAGCTAATTGAATTTTGTGATGCAGGTTACACTTGACATTGATCATCACGGCTACAGTATGCTGTTGGATGATGTGAGTTTGCCTCCCTCTTCTCTCTTTCTGTCTCTCTCTCTCACACACACACAGACACACCTGTGCGCTCGCGTACACATCTACACATGCACAAACATGTACAAAGTAAAGCAAAATAAGACATACCATGATACTATTTCCTCAAAATATGACAGCATGAGTTCATGTGTTTGACTTGAAGCCTGGTAGTAGTAAGATGTTTCCCTGACTTTGCTTTGTCATGTTTCCTGTATTTTATCATTTGATGTTGAAAGGGATTACATAATAGAGAAATTACTAGTGCAAAGTGTGGGATACCTATTAAGATTATCTTTTTGCTGAGGAATTTTACGTTTTGTTTGACTAGTTGAACATAGTGCTTGTGCTATTACATCTGCTTGACTTCCTCATGAAGTATGAAATATATGCATAATTGTGTGCTTTATATCTGAACCTACTCTCAGAGGCTTAAATTTTTTTCAATCAGGTCTGTTGATATATAATCTAAATTTGGAAGTGTCTTTGTTGACTTTTCTGTCAAGAAAATTTCTTTGTAATGTTGACAACTATGCTTTGTGAATACTATCCTTGCCTCACAAATCCTTATAATTATGTAATTTTGTCTTATAGATGAAACATAGAAATGCTTCTTTTTGGATCAAAGTGATGTAGATTTGCTATATATATTCCATACTTTTGAAGTTTCGCATTTTGGAGAGTTAGAAAGGTGCTGGAATTTATATATAAACCTATGTTGTTCAGACTCTTCAAAAATGTTGTCACACCTGTGATCCTCCAAAATGCATTGCTTTTGGAGGATCCGTCAGACCGTCACATACCCAGTGATATTTTGAAGAGTCTAAGCAACATAGATATAAACTTTGATGCTTCTGTGATTGACAAGAGAGGGTAGCTCAACTAGAAAGCACCCTCTACCTCCAATCTTACAGTTTGGGTTTGAGTCAACATGTTACCATATCCAAAAAAAACACAGAGATCTCCCTCCTTCGTGCGACGTCATTATTTATCTCTCTTAATTGTCATTAGATGAATGCACTTGTAACGATTTTCAATGTTCTCTCCGTGGGTTCATTATTTTTGTAATTTTCTTTTCAAGAATCATGGGGCTGTCAACTACTTTGCTTCTCTGTATTGGAAGATGAAACATGTTCAATTTCATCCATTCGTCTTGGTGCTTGTGTCAAGACTTTCCCGGATGGGAAGTGGGAACTACCATTCCTTCACGCACACAAACATACAGAGAGTCTCTCTCTCTCCTTGTCCTCTTGCTTTTTGTGCATGAAGGAATGGTAGTTCTGCTAAGCGGAGAGTGCTAATTTTGCTTGTCCTTGATAAGATGATGAAATTTTATTGTTGCTATATATGTTTTTTTTCCTTTTTTACGATAAGAAATGTTTTTATTCTTGACTTTTTAAAGATTAGGGGGATTGGGTCCTGTTCTTTTTCAATACTCCTTCCGGTTCATTTTATATGGGGGTGTTGGACTGTACCAGGGTTAAAAAAAAGATTACTTTTAGTTCTACAACAGTACCATTAGAGCTTGTGGTTTTGATTATAAAGCTGTCAGTAGGGGATAAAAAGTTTTTAACGGTATAAAAATTTTCCATATAGAATTGTCACAAGTCTTTTCACTTTGGGTAGTGATTTTGAGAATCCCAAGATGCAAAAAACGAATTCTTGAGTAGTAGAACGGTTTCAAATGGAGAATAATGACTATCGATTCATAAAGCTGACTCCAATTAGTTTGGGATCGAGGTGTGATAGTAATACAGTCAAGCCTCTCTCTAACAATCATCCTTTATAACAATTTTCACTATAACAACCATATTTTATGGGGAACCGATCTTTCATGTTATGTATCAGGACAAACGATGTTATTATAGAGAAATTTGACTTTGTAGAAGTTGTTATTGCAAGTTACATGTACTGGAGTAATAGTTCTCTATATGCTATTATCGTTGTTAAATTGGGATTTAGCATTCAACAATGAGAAGAAAACTCATCGTTTCGTATGTTTTTTTTCTTGAATAGGTGGGCAATTGTGTACCTTGCGCAGCTGAAACCACTCATCGTTCCAGTTTTGAGTGAAGGAGAATAAAACGCTCTCGGAAGCTCTCGTCGTGTATTTTTTTGTGGATTATTTGAGTGCAGGGAAATACTTGGAAGTCACATTTGTATCACTATTTATGTGCTTGACATTGATTTCATATTTTTTGTATAATGTTCACAACTTATTTTCTAGTTTCACCTCATTTAGGGTGGCTTCTTTATAAGCTTGGACTACATTAAGTATCTTATTGAAGAAAACAATAAGCACACGACATTTGTCGATGAGAGTTCATATAGCCAACTTCATCTCGTTTGAGATTGAGGTGTAACTATTGTTGTATTTGTTTAAACTCTTTGTCATGAACATATTATTTCAACTTTTGTAATTTTTATAGATGTGTCAATACAATAACATATTTGTTGTAACATCGAGTGTGGATAAATTTTTACCTAGTGCGATCGAAATCGCAAGAGTGAAAGAAAGATGGAAAAGTAAGGAACATGAGGTCCTACTTGTTGAAACTTTCTAAAACACAAACTGTATTAATATTTTTATTGTCTGCTTACTTAAAAGTTGAAAAGAAAACAAACCAAAACATTTTTTATTATATGGTCATATGTTCAAACTAGAGCTCCAAAAATAAAGTTAAAAATGACCCAAAAAAAACACTTTAATAGTTTTTTATTGATTTACTTTGGCTAGTTTACACATGCACAAAATAAATTTGATGATTTGAGAATGAACACATGTGGTGGATTTAGATAAGGAGATTTTCCATCCATTTTAAATCAAAAAAGCTTAATAACTATACGAATCACGGCTAAAGAGGATCAAATATATCTCTGAATTATTTAAAATGGGTCAGTCTTACCTGATTCGTTACATTTTTTGCTAAATAATATCCTTGTTATTACGGTTTTTGCTATATAAAAAAAAGAGGTCCTACAACTAGCAAAGCAGCTCCCAAAATATCATTTTTACTAAATAAGAAAAACGATTCAATTTTATCCTTCTATTCAAAAATATAAAATAGTTTGCCCTCCATTAAGAACTCGAGACAAGTGCTCTTAATTGTCAAAGACTTAACAAAAACTTGTGAAAATTATGAGATTAATTTGATCCTTTTCCCATGTATGATTCAAAAAACAATATAATCAATGGATTAGTATGTATTGGCTTGTTTGGATAGAAAATAAGTTATCCCGAAATTAGTCACTGAACTAATTTAGTTGATAATATGATAAGTGATTCAATAGGTATTTTAATTTCTTCTATGCTTATAATAATTAATAAAACCAAACAAGACCTTAGTTCATCTCAGAAAAGGATAAATTTTCTACATTAAAAAGAAATCACGTGAATTTGCACACATAAGCAATATTCAAGAAAGAAATTAAAAGTGGAAAATTACTGTCTAATAATGTCAACATACACACAATTTATCACCTTTTTTCATGTGCATGATAATATAATTAATTCACACTTTTATAGAGCTTTATTGTTTATATGATTGACAAGTATCGTATTGTCCGCTTAAGCTTAATAAATTTTATAAATACATTTTGTATAACCTTTTGCTATGAACTCTCATCTAATGATAATAATTCGCTTAAGGTGTCAATGTGTCATGTAAACTTCTTTAAAAACTTGTTATATATTTAGAAACCTGTCAATACTTCTCTTCAACTCCGGTCATTTGAGATTTCTTTAGAAGTTCATGAAAAGGTCAATTTTTTTCATAATTTTATTTCCGTCAACCGATTTTCAGTCACCTGAATCACATGAGACGGTAAAGGCAAATTTTTACATGAATTATCTCATATAATCAATTGTGGAATCTATTAGCAAAAGACATCACTTTTTATCTAATTGATTTCCTAAAAAACTTTCAAAAACTGTTTTTGATAAAGAGGGAGAAATATAAAACTTTTTTTTTATAACTTCCTTTGATAAATATAATAAAGGAATGAAAAAGGAAAGATAAAAAAAAAATCTAATGAAAAGAACCAAATGGATATACAATTGCATGCTTTGCTTGTTCAATCTAACTAGAAAGTATTCATATTTGTTCCATAGAAAAAGTTCACAAAGAAAAAGAAAAAGAAATTAGAAAGGTTTAAATTCAACATGGAAATTGATAATAAAATATTATCCTATTAAATCTACTTGTTCATATAAAATAAATAGATGTAGAACATAAAATTGACCGTCAAAATTATGATTTAAAAGCATCGATAATCATTATCACTCTAATAAAAGTTTTTCTTATGTAAATATAATTTAAAAGTTCATTTGCCATATTATACACTTTTTTTTATTTTATGATGAAAGAGAACTTTCCCTTAATTGAATATGGCTCAGATACCTCGATTCTATTAAGACTTGAAAATTGAATTCTATTCATATGACTGTGATCATCATTTATTGGTAACAAGTTGTATATTTATAATATCTAATTGCCAACAAGACGACTCTGCCATAACTTACCTACTAACTAGAAAGTCCTAATGTGTATATATGTTTGATGTGATCGGCCTAATCTAAAGTCAAGGCTCTTTTCTCTTTTGATGGCGAATCTTGATTGACTGACACTAGGAATCGATTCGGAGAAAGAAGAAGCATGGCATGAGATAGGCGGCAGAGAAATTTCCGATAGCGAATTACTTGACTCGATGGATGGAGGGAGAGCCCTCCAACTCAAGCACGAAATCAAAACTCGTTAGGTTTGGCGAAGTCTGATCGAGGTGATAAATTGGTTAAACTTTACCTATCTTGGTTTGGTTTAGCTAAGTTGATATTGGGCATAAATATATAGGCCTAACTTATCGGTTCGATGGCCCTTTAAAGTTGGTACTAATATTCACTTAGACACTTTAACTAAGTTTTATTCATTTTAGACATCTCATGTCATATTACATTGTGTCATTTTAACATTTTTTTAACAATCAGTCAAATATATAAGGTATGTGTAACACACTTGTCGAGAACGTGTCAAAGTGGTAAATTAAATAAAAACACGTCGTATATATATTAAAAATAATTTTTTAATAGATATAAGAAGTAGCCAATGACTAAATGACATGTGGAATTTTCATACATAAAATAAAATAACCCAACCCGACCCAAATCATCTTCTCCGCCCCACCCACCCAGATCGTCTTCTCCGCTCTTCCCCCACCCACCCAACGTCTTCCCCACCTCTACCCACCCTAACCCCAACCCCTTCCCCACCCACATTGTCTTCTCCACCCCTCTCCCACCCCATCCATTGACTTTTTCAAGATTTGTGATTGAAGTGGAAAAAGTGCTAAGAAAGTTTAGAAGTGACTAGTCATTGTGTTAAGAAACTATTTCGTGAAATGTTTTCTCAGGATTAAACAAACATTTCCCTATTTTAAATGAAGGATATATGAACAGCAAATTAATTTTCATTAGCAAACACGGAATAATAAAGCCAAAATATCTACTTAAAATAACCATAAGAAAAGAAATCATGAAAAGGTGAGATCCTGCAGAAAGTTGGTCTTTTCACAATTTCCTAAAAGAAAAAATGAGAGGATTTATAGTGGTAGAAGAAAATGGTATCATGACAAGTGGTTTTGCCATTTGTCCAAATTCTTACATGCAAAGAGACATTTGGATGTAAAGGTCTTAAGAGATGAAGTAAAAATCTTATCTTAACAAAAGTAATTACTACTTCATTTTTCCAATACATCTTAATTATTTTGACTTCGTAAATACACTTTAAAAATAAAACAAATAAATTAGTAACTATACTTGAAACTAACCGACCACTTTAATTTAATTATCATATACTATAGAATTCTCAATATTTTCCAGTCAAGCCAAACATGCCTTTATTCCCCACCCCTTATCCACACCGGCCGTTGCATCACACACATAAAATATATATATATACACATATACACACCATATATGAATCAAGAAAATCCATATACACCTCTCTCAATTTCTCTCTTACTCTTTCGATTCGTTTCTTCAAATATCTTTAATCATCTGGTATTCGAAACTCTCAACTATTTTTCATGTTACCAAATCCAAAAATGAAAATATCTACATTTTCAAGTGAGTTTCTACCTAAGTCATGTTTGGTCAAAGGAAATGAGGTGAAATTAGCAACATCAAGATTGATACTATTGGCTTCTACTATGCCTACATTTAGTCATAGTAATATTAGTAGTAATATTTTTAATACTACTAATAATAATAAATTGGCTACCATGTGGAGAGAAATTCAAGGATCAAGAAATTGGGAAAATTTAGTGAATCCATTGGATACACTTCTACAAGAGGAGATTATTAGGTATGGTGAATTTGTTGTTGCATGTTACAATGCATTTGATCTTGATCCAAATTCAAAAAGATACTTGAATTGTAAGTATGGAAAAAATAGTATGTTGAGTGAAGTTGGGTTAGGTAAATCAGGTTATCAAATAACAAAGTACATTTATGCCACTACAAACATCAATGTTTTATCAATTGGTCAAAATTCTTCATCATCATCATCTAGTGGAAGATGGATTGGTTATGTTGCAATTTCAGGTGATGAAGAAACTAAGAGATTGGGCAGGAGAGATGTGCTCATCACATTTCGAGGAACGGTTACTAATCCTGAATGGATAGCAAATTTGATGAGCACGTTATCTCCTGCCCGTCTTGATCCTAGTAATCTCAGGCCTGAGGTTAAGGTTGAAGCTGGATTTTTGAGTTTGTATACCTCGAATGAGGGTGAAAAGTTTGGCCTAAGAAGTTGTCGTGAACAATTACTTTCTGAGATAGGGAGAGTAATAAATATCTATAAAAACGAAGAAATGAGTATAACTATTGGTGGACATAGCATGGGGAGTGCATTGGCCCTTTTGCTAGCCTATGACATCGCGGAGTTAGGGTTGAACAAAAATGCAACCACAACAAGATGTGATCAACTATATGAATCATCAGTATCAGTACCAATCACAGTATTTTCTTTTGGAGGTCCTAGAGTTGGTAACTCAGGTTTCAAGGAAAGATGTGAAGAGTTAGGTGTAAAAGTATTGAGAATCGTCAACGTGAATGACCCTATCACAAAACTTCCTGGAGTTCTTATGAACGAAAACTTTAGGGTTTTTGGTGGGAGATACGAGGTACCATGGAGTTGTTCATGTTATACTCATGTTGGAGTTGAAATCTTGTTAGATTTCTTCAACATGCAAAATCCTTCATGTGTACATGACTTGGGAACTTATCTCAATTTGCTCAAAAGTCATCATCATCACAAGAGCTTGCAAGTTCAAAGAGAAGAAGTAGAAGACATTGATTTCTTTAATATAGCAAAGGAGTTTTTCCTTTTAATGCTTTACTATGGAGAATTTTTGCCATTCATTTGGTGATGTTGACTAAAACTTAATCTCAACTTTCCTCAAAAGTAGCGCGAAATCCGTATTTCTTCTAGAGAATCTCTTAATTGTATAATAGAAACTAGAAAAAATTTGTTCTGATAATTGATTCTGTATTTAAGGTAGACTATTTCGTCCCAGCTTTTCAATTTCTCTGTCTTAACCGCGTTCGAAGCCTAACATCCTTGCAAGCTTTGGATGTAGAATATACATAAAGAGTGGTGTCAACAGAAGATAAAATTGAGGTGTAACAACTTTCCATCAAGCTAGGTAACATGATAAATAGAACAAGAACTTGTTATAACTAATTAAGCTATATAAATAGTATTAAGAAAAATTATATATCATCAGCATATATAATTTAAATTCTTATTAATAATATGAAGTTTTAGGACATGATTACTTTTTCTCGTACCAAATCAATATAAATCAAGAATATTACAAAATCAAGATTCTCGAATGTGTAAAGATTCGAACTTTAATTTGTTATAGTTCAATTTATTAATTCTTTCCAACATTGTGGGAGGATGGAATAATTTAAATTTTGCATTTTTACAATTACCCCAATTGAGTTGCAAGATCTTTGAACTTAGAAAACATTAATAAAAAATAATAATTAGAGTGGGGGTTACATTGATAACTACTGACTACGTTATTATTGTTGTATAATTTAATATTCTCCTATTCTTTTTAGATGTAACACTATTCTTTTTTTCATTCATAATTTCCCTCTATAGTTCATACTTCACTTATAGAATTACACTGAATATATTGTTATTGCACTCAAAGAGTAGCGACTTAGACATTACAACAATAAAATCCAAAAACATGAAGCCAAATCCCCCCAAAAAAAGAAATAAAATCACCGACAACTCAATCTGGGTGGGGGGTGGGTGGGGGTGTATGCTGGGTTGGTGGAAGTAATTAATTAGTTTTCTACTTTAATTAAGAAAATTATTGTTTTAATTTTTTTAACCAATTTATTTTTCGATTAAACATGAAAAAAGAACCACATATTTTATTTTATTATTAAAAAATAATTTCATATGTACCAAACACCAGTCACATCAATCCTTACCCTTTGTTTTTTCCTTAATTTTTTTTTATTTTGCTCATAAAGAAAATATATATGAAAAACACATTAAAAATAAAATTGTGTTAGTAAATATTAATTTAGTGTCAATTTGTATTTTAAATTTATATCCACTT
>JAJOOO010009756.1:0-15577 GCA_029582685.1 Solanum piurae | reverse complement strand
TCCTCAAGTAAAGAAAATCAAAAACAAAAAGGCTCTTATTTCAAAACAAACCACAAATCAAATTCCCTTTCTCAATGAAGCACAAAGGTAATGGCTTCGGTTGGTACTATCAAATAGTCCACATGGAAAATTTTCACAAAAGAAATCCTCTCATTCTCATGAAACATTTTCAAAAACCAAGAATCATTTAAGTGACAACAACTGAAACTCAAGAAATGACTCAACTCATTAACTCTTTCACATGCTCAGTTGACTCAATTAGGAATTTTCAAAATTACCACTTTTTTCAACTTACATGCCCTCACAAGAAAAAAGTGTCCCAAAACCACACACACATATAAAGAAGACAAGGGACAAAGATGCAAAATCACACTCACGAAGAATCATCTCATGCACACAAATGTCACACCATAGGCTTGCCCATATTTTCAATCAACATGACTCAACTCTATTTTCTTAGAAATCTCAAAGGTCTTTGTTATGCTTGTAATGTAGGCATAGGGAAGGTTAGGATATCATTTAGGTATAAGTGACTACACCCTCCTTGAACACTACACAACAACTCATCATTTCCAACTTTCTCCAGTTTTCAAACCCATGCACATTCCACACTACTTTTCATTTTTCTTTTCTTACTCCCACTCTAGATGCCCCACAAGCAACCATTTTCAACTTTTTCTGAATTCAAGCCTAATTTATTCATTTTATTTCTTTCTATTTCAAAGATTTTTCTTTCTTTAAGACTTTCCATCCATTCTTTAATTTCTCTCTTCTTCTTCTTCTCTTTTTTTCTTCTTTTTTTTTATATTCAATGAATTTCCCATAACACCCCCAACTTAGACTTTTAGCCTCTGTTAGAATAGAAATAAGTATATACATTCCTACTTAGAATAGGAATAAGAATAGGAAGAAGAATAGGAATAGGAATCCTAGTTAGAAAAGGATTCCAATGTATTATCTATAAATAGGGTCTCAATGTAACAATTTAGATACACAATTCAATAATATTTTTCCCATATATTTCTCACATGATATCAGAGCATTGGTGAGAAACTTCAAGTCACCGTGTCAAATTCCAACGACGACGGTTGGGACTAATTTGTGTTATCTTTCGTTCTGAAGGTGTTGTGCAAAAGACAACACCATCACGAGGCTCGGGACGCTCAGGCGACCGAACCCCAATTAGATCCACTGGAAAACATTCCCTCACCCGCCTCCACGCGCTGTTCGAAGGTGAAAGTTTTTTGGCGAGATCTGGTCACTCGCTGGCGTGTGAGTGCTGCTCCGGACATCTTTTTTCTAGTTATTTTATTTTGTTGGGATCGTCCAGTATTTCTGACCAGAACCCATTCAGTTTTTTCCAGATCCAATCACCGAAATTTGGGTTTCGGTGATTTTCAGGCAGTTTCCGGCAAGTTCCTGGCGAAATCAAAATTTCCAGGCCACTGTGGGCTTCCAGCGAGTTTGTTACTCTTTTCAAGTCAAATGTCGAAAAATGTCTTTCGGGTGTGATGTTTTTGGCTCCAAAAATATGGGGATTGGAAGTTCAAGCCCTACAATCACTTCAGAATCATTAATGGGAAGTTCAAACTATTTAGCTTGGGCTTCCTCAGTTGAGTTGTGGTGCAAGGGTAAAGTTGTTCAAGATCACTTAACAAACAATGCTTGAGTGGTAGATGAAAAGACAAAGTCTAGTGACAAAGGTGCAAAAGCCAAAGCACAATGGGAGAAAGTGGATGCCCAATTATGTAGTCTCCTTTGGCGCTCTATTGATTCTAAGTTGATGCCCTTGTTTCGCTCATTCCAGACATGAAATTTATTTTGGGAAAAGGCACGTGCTTTATACACTAATGACATATCTCAATTCTATGATGTGATATCTCGGATGACCAACTTAAAGAAACAAGAATATGATATGTCTACTTACTTGGGACAAGTACAGGCATTCATGGAGGAATTTGAAACGTTGAAGCCTATCAATACAAACGTGGAAAAGCAACAATAGCAAAGGCAGACATTGTTTCTAGTTCTTACACTTGCCGGACTTTCTACTGACCATAACTCTGTGCGTGACCAGATTCTAGCAAGTCCTATAGTTCCCTCAATTGATGAATTATTCTCTCGTCTGCTTCGTCTTGCTGCACCTCCCAGTCACAAAGAAGTTTCATCATCCATTGTTGACTCCTCTATTCTCGCATCTCAAACCATAGAAAAGTGTACATACCAGTCTATGGAGAATCAGCGAGGGGTAGGGCATTTTGGGAAACCTCGATCCAAGTGTAGTCATTGTCATAAACCTGGACACACTCGTGATATATGTTATATTTTTCATGGTCCATCACCCAGTTATGATCATATTGTTCTTAAGGAATATAATGAGTTCCTTCAAAATCGCGCAAGTAAACATACATCTCCACCAGTAGCATATGGTGCTCAACCTAATCAACCATCCAATAATGCTCATATTGCTCAGACAGAATATGATGAGTTCCTTCGGTATCGTGCAAATAAAAAAACGTCTCCAAAAGTAGTTTCAGTTGCAAAACCTGATGTTTCTGTTGCGGATAATTCTTTTGCTTATGTGTCACAGTCTAGTACTCTTGGATTATGGGTCATGGACTTAGGGGCTTCTGATCATATCTCTGGTAATAAATCAATTTTGTCTGATATTGTTTATTCACAATCTCTTCCTACTATTACTTTAGCTAATGGGATCCAAACAAAACCAAAAGGGGTTGGAAAAGCCAAACCCCTATCTTCTGTCACCCTAGACTCTGTTCTTTATGTCTTTGGTTCTCCTTTCAATCTAGCATCTGTTAGTCGTTTGACGAAGGCTCTACATTGTAGCATAACTTTTTTAGATGACTTTTTTCTCATGCAGGACCGCAGTATGGGATAGACGATTGGAACAAGACGTGAATCACAAGGCCTTTACTATCTTACCTCTTCAAATTCTTTGAATGCATGCTCCATTACAGATTCCCCAGATCTAATTCACAAACATTTGGGACATCCGAGTCTATCCAAACTGCAAAAGATGGTGCCTAGTTTGTCTAGTTTATCCAAATTAGATTGTGAGTCGTGTCAACTTGGGAAATATACTCGTGCTACATTTTCACGTAGTACTGAGGGTCGTTCAAAGTCTATTTTTTCATTAGTTCATTCTGATATTTGGGGTCCTAGTAGAGTTAGTTCCACCTTAAGATTTCGTTATTTTGTTAGTTTCATTGATGATTATTCAAGATGTACTTGAGTTTTCTTAATGAAAGATCGTTCTGAGTTATTTTCTATATTCAAAAGTTTATTTGCTGAAATACAAAATCAATTTGGTGTTTCCATTCGTATTTTTCGTAGTGATAATGCCTTAGAATACTTATCCTCCCAATTTCAGGAGTTTATGACTCACCAAGACATTATTCACCAAACTACTTGTCCATACACCCCTCAATAGAACGGTGTTGCAGAAAGGAAAAATAGGCATCTTATTGAGACTGCTCGTACTCTTCTCCTTGAATCCCATGTTCCGCTGCATTTTTGGGGAGATGCAGTTCTTAAGTCTTGTTATTTAATAAATAGAATGCCCTCATCTTCTATTCAGAATCAGGTGCCACATTCCATACTGTTTCCTGAGTCACATCTCTATCCTATCCCCCCTAGTGTCTTTGGGAGCACATGCTTTGTTCATAACTTAGCCCCAGGGAAAGATAAATTAGCCCCTCGTACCCTCAAATGTGTCTTTCTTGGTTACTCTCGAGTTCAAAAAGGGTATCATTGTTATTCACATGATCTTCATCAATACCTTATGTCTGCTGATGTTACATTATTTGAGTCTCGGTCTTACTATACCTCTTATGATCATCCTGATGTATCTATGGTCTTACCCATACCTCAGGTTTTACCTTACCAACTTTTGAGGAATCTACGGTTACATCTACATCTCCAGTTTTAGTGCCACCACTCCTAACTTATCATCGTTATCTGTTCTGCATCCACCGCTAGTCCTAGATGATTCATGTCATGAGCCAGACTTTGCTCCTACTGAGGACTTGCCTGCTCCTAGCCAACCCATTATGCCTTTGTATCATCTTTGTCCTTTATTTCCATTCCTAAGACTACAGGTGAAGCACTTTCTCATTCTAGAAGGAGGTAGGCTATGGTTGATGAGATGTCTGTTTTGCATAAGAGTGGTACTTGGGAGCTTGTCTCTCTTCCTGAAGGTAAATCTATTGTTGGTTGTCGTTGGGTTTATGCAGTCAAAATTTGTCCAGACGGTCAGGTTGATCGGCTTAAGGCTCGCCTTGTTGCCAAAGGGTATACTCAGATATTTGGGCTAGATTATAGTGACACTTTCGCTCCTGTGGCTAAAATAGCATTTGTCCATCTTTTTCTATCTATGGCTGCCATTCGTCATTGGCCTCTTCATCAGTTGGACATTAAGAATGCTTTTCTGCATGGTGATATTGAGGAGGAAGTCTATATGGAGCAACCACCTGGTTTTGTTTCTCAGGGGAAGTCTAGTAGCCGTGTATGTCGATTGCGTAGGTCACTCTATGGTCTGAAGTAGTCTCCTAGAGCTTGGTTTGGGAAGTTCAGCACAATTATTCAATAGTTTGGCTTGACTCGTAGTGGAGCTGATCACACTATGTTTTATCGACATTCTGCACTAAATCGGTGTATCTATTTGGTTGTGTATGTTGATGATATTGTTATCAACTGGTAATGATCAAGATGGTATCACCAAATTGAAGCAACATCTCTTTAAGCACTTCCAGACTAAAGACCTTGGCAGATTGAAGTATTTTCTAGGTATTGAGGTTGCTCAGTCTAGATCTGGTATTGTTATTTCTCAACGGAAGTATGCCTTAGACATTCTTGAGGAGACGGGAATGATGGGATGTAGACCTATTGACACTCCTATGGATCCAAATGTTAAACTCCTTCCAGGACAGGGGGAGCCACTTAGTAATCCTGAAAGGTATAGACGGCTCGTTGGAAAATTGAATTATCTCAGAGTAACTAGACCTGACATCTCTTTTCCTGTGAGTGTTATAAGTCAGTTTATGACTTCCCCTTGTAATAGTCATTGGGAAGCAGTTGTTCATATCCTGCAATATATTAAGTCAGCTCCCGATAAAGGACTACTCTATGAGAATCAAGGCCATGAGCATATCACTGGATATACAGACGCTGATTGTATATCCACTGATTGGAAAGGATCACCCTCTGATAGACGTTCGACATCCGGATATTGTGTTTTAGTAGGAGGTAATTTGGTGTCGTGGAAGAGTAAAAAACAAAGTGTGGTTGCTCGATCTAGTGTAGAATCAGAATATCGAGCAATGGCGGCATCAACTTGTGAGCTAGTTTGGATCAAACTGTTGCTAAGAGAACTAAAATTTGGCGAAATCGATAAGATGGAACTTGTGTGTGACAATCAAGCAGCTCTTCATATCGCATCAAATCCAGTGTTTCATGAAAGAAATAAGCACATTGAGATTGACTGTCACTTTGTCAAAGAAAAGATACTCTCAGTAGATATTGTTACGAAATTTATGAAGTCAAATGATCACCTTGCATATATCTTCACCAAGTCCCTCACAGGTCCTCGTATTAATTACATCTGTAACAAGTTAGGTACATATGATTTGTATGCACCAACTTGAGGGGGAGTGTTAGAATAGAAATAAGTCTATACATTCCTACTTAGAATAGGAATAAGAATAGGAACAAGCATAGGAATAGGAATAGTTAGAAAAGGATTCCAATGTATTGTCTATAAATAGGGTCTCAATGTAACAATTTAGATACACAATTCAATAATATTTTCCCCATATATTTCTCACAGCCTCAACTTTCAGAACCTCAAGTTCAAGGAGGGACGGGTTCACAAGAGGGTTACTTTGTCAAAAAGGATAAGGCCTGTAATGTGGTTGCCAATAAAAAGGATCAGGCTCAAAGAGAACAACTAAGGATATATTTAGTAGAAAGGTGGGATTTTTAGGCCAAGTGGACTTGAAGAACATCAAAGAAAGCCTAAGATCATTTCTCCAACCAAACTCAATCAAGACCAACATTTCAAGACCAAACGGGCAAGTTCTAGGTGACAAAAGTAAACACAAGGCATTATTCAACAACTCACCACACATGGCCTCCAAATCAATCAAGATGGTTCAAAATCTTACTTCCTTTTCACAATAGAAGTAGCATAAAACATTTTAACCACTAATGAATCAAAAGTCACAAAACGAGTTGCAAGAGTTGTCACAAAATCATTCATGACATGCTCAACCTTTTAAAAATGGAGAGGTATGCTCAACACTATTCACATGCATGACAATGCTCTTAGTACCAACCAAGTCAAAACCTTCCCAAAGAGACGACGATTTTTCCCTTAAGAAAGTCGTCAACCAATCCATCATTAGGCAACCTCAAGCATCTATTCAGGAACAGCAACACAAACTTTGCCACAATCAACGCCAATCAAACACTCACAATCAATCGACGATTTACCTTTGAGAAAGTCATCACTCTATCCATCATCGGGCATCGTCAATCCAAATATCATTATCAAAACAAAAACCAAGAACCTACAAACTACAAATCAAATACTAAAATAGACCAATCCGACACAATATCAATAGAAACATCCACAATATCAAATCCCGACAAGGGCACACCAATCCATAATAAAGAAAGAAAAGTATGCCCGATAAGGTCACAATCACTGTATGCAGAAACAATAAAGAAAATGAATACAAGGGAGGCACCCCCAACTGAAAATGTGATTGTGTTCTCACAGTCATAATATCAAAAGAGAATACGAGGGACTCCCTGAACTGCATCACTATGAGCTCGAGCTAGTAGGAAATGTGAGGTCTTTCTCATCCAAAGCACTGCTACCACATAAGCTGCTAAGCTTTCCCTTTATAGATGCTATAGAGGAGAAAACCATCAAAAAACGGGATGAAAAGAAGTCACACTCTAATCAAAGATCCAGCACAAAACAAATAGCACATCAGGTGTGTAATCACATTATTGAGAAAGTTGGATGTGGAGAGGATACCAATGAGTGGGACAAGCTATGGTGGATGGCACAGAACTCAATAAATTCAATGTTAATAGTGCTTGGGAGATTTTGAGAAATGAAAGTAACAGAAAGATGGAACTGACTGAATGGGAGGTATCTCAACACTTGAGTCATTAACTCGGACTAAGTGATAGACACACCCCTTCGAAACTAACTCTCTTGCCTTAAGGAACGAAATGAAATGACCCTTAGGCACTGCTGAACTACTTTTCCACTCTAAGACTGACTCATTATGAATCTAAAACTTGACAACTCGAGTTCTACAATCAATAGAGGCATAACAGACATGAAGACAATCCATACCTAGAATGACATCGAAATCTACCATGTCTAGTTCAATTAAATCAGCCACGGTGTCTTTGTGATTGATGGAAATGACACAATCACGATAAACTCGCTTAGCTAGGATAGACTCCCCAATAGGTGTAGAAACACAAAAGGGTTCATAGAGTTTCTTAGGAAGAACATCAAACTTATTTGCAACATAAGGGATTACATAAACTTTCTCCTGGGTCTAGCAAAGCATAAATATCAAAAGCAAAGACTTTGATCATACCATACCAGTGACAACATCTGGAGAGTTCTCTTGCTCTTGACTACTGGTGATTGCATAAAGACAGTTTGTTCCTCTGCCAGTACCTGAAGTAGCTCCTCTAGGTGCAGCCCTGTCTGGTGGGGCAACTGATGAAGATTGGGCTCTATTGCCCTGATTACCACTACCTTGCCTGTTTTTAGGGAACTCTTTCATGAAGTGACCCTATTGCCCACACTTGAAACAACTTTTCTAGACATCACGACACTTACCTAGGTGGATCCTACCACACTTAGCACATGCAGGAGACTAGTTACCTCTTTGCGCCACACTACCTTGAGACTGTGCAGGTCTAGCTCTAAAGTTCTGCGAATTCTGACCATTATACTCACCTTTGTTTCTGGGTGCAGGTGCACTAGCAGATGATGGAGTTGGTCCCTTTTGATTTTTGTTGAAAGGACGAATGGTTCACATTACCTTTCTGCTGCCTGGACTCATTTCCTGTCTTAGCTTTGTTATTTCTGAACTCTTCCCTGTCCCTCAGCTTCTTTTTCTCTACCTGTTGCACATAAACCATCAACCTTGATATGTCCATGTCCCCGATAAGCGTTGCAGCCCTACCTCCCTTACTCGACAGATGAGACAACCCAGCAACAAACAAGCTCATTCTACTCCTCATGTCCGCAACCATCTCCGAAGCATAACGGGATAGTTGGGTGAACTTCAACCCATACTCATGAACACTTAGAGAATCCTTCTTAAGTGTGAGGAACTCACGTACCTTGGCCTCTTTCAAATCCCGGGGAAAGAAACACCCCAAGAAAGCTTCCTCAAAATAGGCCCAACTCGTAGGTGGTGCATCCTCAGCTCAACCTCCTTTCCATTGGTCGAACCAAGTCCTAGCAACATTCTTCAGTTGATATGCAGCTAGTTCAACTCGCTCAGTATATGCCACATGCATAACATCAAATACCTTCTTCAGCTCCTTAATAAAGTTCTTTGGATCCTCCGTAGTGCTCGAACCAGTGAAGCTTGGAGGATTCATCCTCAAGAACTCACGAATCCTTGAAATGTCAACCCCTTCTTCTCTAGCTCCTCTTTGCTACCTAACCTGGTTAGTCACAACTTGACTCAGCATCCTAATTGCTTCTCTGAATTCATCATTAGTGATTTCCCCTTGAGGTTACACTTCAGGTGCATTTGGTCTTGCACCTCAACATTACGCCTAGCAGGACGACCTCTGACAGCTCTCCGAGGAGGCATGATTATCTGAAAACACGCGCAAGCACGAATTAGAAGGAAACTTTTTAGATATCAAACTCTAACACATGAAATGAGTGTGAAAGAAATGAGATAATTTTCCTAAGTGTTGCAGCCTCCTAATTATAGATGTGGCGCACTTCACACCGATAACTAGGACTTTACAGACACGACTTCATAGACTCCCTAGGACTCTTGAACTCTGTACTCTGATACCATGTTTGTCACGCTCTGAGCCTACACCCCAGACGTGGCTGGCACTCGAGAATCATTGTTGGCCCCAAGCGAACCCTTGGTCTGGCTGACTTACTCAGCGGAAGACTTAAACACAAGAAGTATTACTCATGCAATAACTTTAAGAAATAAAAATCTTAGCCAAAATGGCAACCAAAGTCTTAGACGTATACAACCGAAATGAATAAGACTAAAGAAGTAAAACTATCTATCTATGAAGTTGCTAAAACAAAGAGGGATGTCGGGACAGGACCCCCGATCATCCTAACAACTGAAACTAGAAAGCAACTGATAAAAAGAGTCCTCCAGAATACAAAGAGTCTCACCAACTGACTCTGAGTGTTGAACCTAATCAACGAGGCGCTGGATGCTGATTATGGTTACCATCTGCATCATAATAAGATGCATGCCAACTGGCATCAGTACGTTGAATGTACGAGTATGCGAGTTGGAAAGCTAATCAATACATAGGCTTGAAAAGATTCTGAAAGAAACACTTACCTTGGCTCTTCTCAACTCATGAATAACTCAACTCATAATACAGCAATAAGGCACATGCAATATATGAAAAGCTTTATAAAACAGTAAAATCAACTTAGTTCATCAAAGAAAATGCAATAACAAACTCAACTTTACTCATATAACAAAGTAATATAGTTTCTGTGGGAGATTCTCTAACCGACAACCACCACTATGAGCCTAAGTGGTGATACACCGTCTTGCCCACACTGCTAGAACTATCTTATACTTTGCCGTCATATAGAATGCTTAACTTAGTGGATCCACTAACTTATGCTAAAAGCATCTTAAGGAATCATCTAAAAAGTATGATCCTTTATTGCCCATGATGGCTACATGGTTTATGGAGACTTGAGTTAATATGAACTCGCATCCCCATATCGATACTCAATACTACTCCCAAAAATATACTTAGCTCACATGTTTTAAAAACAAACTTCTTTCTTTTGTTTGAGATAATTACTCAAAACTTAGCTTAAAAGCTCTCATGAAATCGATGTTCCCTTTTCTTGCTCAAATGTGAAAAACATTTATAAACTCTTTGGGGAATAATACTTAGTTCCCTTATATCTTTTAGAGAAATGAACTCAACTCTTTACTCTTTGCTTAACTTGAAACTTAAGTCTTAAAACAAAGTTAAAACGTTAGTTTAAAGACTTTTGTAAACTTTAAAAACTTTGCTTTGACTTGCTTCTTAACTTCTAGATTCGACTCTTAACTTCTCTTGACTTTGATCCTAACTTTCCTTGAATTGGATTATGGATTCAAGGTTCATGATCTCATGTTTATGGATGATTTCATGATTTTTAGATGTACCTTAGAATGTTAGAATTAACTAGAAAACATAGGTACATTGCTAAGGAACAAGTACGAAAAGATAGGGGAAGAATGGGAAGAACTGGTGTCCCTGGCGCTCTGAGAGGCGCGGGGCGCCAGCCCTCAATATTCAAAGAACAAGTTGGGGCGCTCTGGCTGGCGCGTCACCCAAGAGCCCCACATTCAGGCACTGCTTTTGGGGGCGTTGGTTGGCGCGACGCCCCACCACCTTCTCAGGTGTTTGACGACTTTTCTTCTCCATTTTTCAACTCTAAACCCTCTAAAATTCAATGGTTCTTTCCTCAAACACTTAGGATCATTTATACCCTCAATATATGATAGATTCAAACCGAAATTACACCTAGAAACATGATTTAAATCGCAAGAAGCTTCAACAAAACAACCCACAAGAATTCAAACGAATTTCATCAAGAACTCAAAGGATTTACTTTTAAATCACACATATTTCGCTGAATTGAATCATGATTGGTGTGTCGATGAACTAACCCAATGCTATGTGATCTCACATACCTTGTAGGGATCACCCCCGATGAATTCCACAAGCTATCCTTGACGAAATCGACGAATCTTGAACGTTCTTCTCCTTTATCCTTTTTTCTCTTCTTCTCCAAGCACTAGCGTGAAAGTTCACTTTTCTACAACTGACTAAAATCTGAATTTACACCAATTAAACTCGTAAAAACAAATTAGAATAATTAGGTAAGGAAAAGTCTAAATTACCCTTCCAAAATCCGCATTAGACTTTTCTTAATCCAACCGCCCAACTTCCAAAGGGGATAACTTACTCATACAAACTCGGAATCACGCAAAATTTGTGGCATTGGAAAGATCATTCCAAGAGATTTCCAACCATACTGGAAGTACACCTAACTCATCTTAATCTAGGAGTTATGGTCGTTTGAAGTTGACCAAAACTCAACTTTTCCTAACTTAAACAAATTTCCAGATTTTCATTATTTCCAAAAATGACTATTTCCAATTATTAGCTTCTTCCTAGTAGGATTAACGAATTGAGGTCTTAGGGATAATATACCCTTTGGTTGTTTTTTGTTTCATCTTTGTGTGTCTATCTAGTTATCTTTACTTTCTGTATTTCAATTTCTGCATTTTATTGTGATTCCCTTTAAGGAATTACATCAGCAAGGGGTTTATAAGACCGAGTGTATCACCTTGGGGTGCTCTAGTGTTATTTGTTACAAAGAAAGATGGATCCATGCTTATGTGTATTGACTATCGACAGTTGAACAAGGTTACCATCATAAATAAGTACCCGATACCTCGTATTCATGATTTATTTGATCAGCTACAGGGTGCTTCAATTTTCTCCAAGATTGACTTGTGATCCGGTTATCATCAGTTAAAGGTTAGGGCAAAGGATATCCCTAAGACATCTTTTCAGACACGTTATGGCCATTATGAATTTCTGGTAGTCTTTTGGATTGACAAATGTCCCAGTAGCTTTTATGAACTTGATGAATGAAGTGTTCAGACCGTACTTGGATTCCTTTGTTATTGTCTTCATAGATGATATATTGATATACTTCCACAGTAAGGAGGAACACGAGCATCATTTGAGAATTGTGCTTGGGATTCTGAAGAAGAAGAATCTCTATGCAAAGTTTTCAAAGTGTGAGTTTTGGCTTAGTTCGGTAGCATTCTTGGGACATGTAGTGTCCAAGGAGGGTATTATGGTGGATCCTAAGAAGATTGAGGTAGTTCGAGATTGGGTAAGACTTACTTCGGTTATTGAGATTCATAGATTCTTAGGCCTTGTAGGTTATTAACACCGATTTGTAGAGGGGTTCTGATCCCTTGCATCCCCATTAACTAGATTGACCCAAAAGGAAGTGACTTTACAATTGTCTGATATGTGTGAGGTGAGTTTCCAAAAGCTCAAGACGTTATTGACTACTGCTCCGATTTTAACTCTACTCGTGGAGGGAGAGGGTTTTATTGTATATTGTTGTAACAGCCCGTAGTATGCATATGTTTGTTCTATTCTTGTGATACTTGACATAGCCTTATATTAAAGGTGAGGGACCATGTTTCTTATATGATTAACATTGGTTTAAACTAGCTTGGAAGGTGATGTAATGCCTTGCACGTTTCAGCATGTGTACTCCAAGTTAACTCCAACGGAAGTATTTAAACTCCAGACAGTAAGGTGGTAATTGTGCTTAAAGTTGAAAGTTAAGTTCTAAGTTAAAGAAAAAGGGATTAATATTTAGAAGATGGAACAAAATAAGTGAGTTGCTTGCTTGACTTAACAAAGATTGTAGGTGACAAGTAGGTGCGTCACCTACTTTGACTTATTGATCAGTCCAAAGGACCAAGTAGGTGCATCTCCTACTTGAGCTATATGGATATATTTAAAAAGGCCAAGGTTTATGGATCAGATTTGGGCCTATGCTAATGGACTCACTTGAGGCCCAAACTAAGTTAAATAAAAGGAAGATGAAATTAAAGTCCAGCTGCCAAATCTGCCAAGGCCTAATATATTTAAGCCCAAGTAAAAGAAAGTACCGCATCACCTAGTTTGACCTTTTGAGATGGTTGATGTACATAAGCAGGTGCATCACCTACTTAACCAATTAGTGGCCGAAACTGGAGCAAAAAAAGAGGAGGTTATATAGGATTTTTTTTAATGGTCAGGAAGGCTCCATAGAAATCCAATAGGAGTTGATCTTTTCACTCATTTCTTTAACACAAAATTGACACTACAAGAAAAAGGTTCAGTTAAGACCAACATGTAGGGACGAGTTAATAATCTCGTCACAAAAAGTATATATTTTGAGACGAGATTATATTTTGGTCCTAAAAGTTTTATGTTATTGAGAAGGTAAAAAATCTCGTCCCTAAGGAAACTAATGACTCATCCCAATTGTAATTGAGAGACTTAGCAGGAGCGCCAAAACATTGCTAAAAAATTTACTAAAACCCAAAAAATAATAATTCTGAGGCTGCAAAAAAAAACACTATTTTCTAAAAATCCAAAAAAAAATCATTTTTCTCTCAAAATCCATTGGTCACGTTTTTTCCCTACATGTATTCTCAAGTCCAGAAGTGTCTCTTTTTCATCTCGATCAACTACGACCTAGGGCTATTCACCTCTGCCTCAAATTCTCTGAACGTATTCTCAGCAGCAACGTTCTCTCAACTACGAATCTAAGGTATGGTGTCTCTTCTTATTCCTATTTACTGATGATCATATCGTTCGCTCAACTCAACAAAGTTTCTCTTTTTCATCTTGGTTAACAGCGACCTAGAGCTATTCGGCTCTGCCTCAAATCTTCTGTACGTATTCTCAGCAGCAACATATTTATTTCCTTTTCACAACTGCGAATTTAAGGTATGATGTCTCTTCTTCTTCTTCCTATTTACTAATCTTTTGCTTAACTCAACAGAAGCGTCTCTTTTCCATCTTGATCAACAGCGACCTACGGTTATTAGGCTCTGCCTCAAATCCTCTGTAAGTATTCGCAGCAGCAACTTCTTTGTTTCCTTCTCTCAACTATGAATTTTGAGTATGATGTCTCTTTCTCTTCGTCCTGCTTACTAATTTGTCGCTCAACTTTGCCCTATTATCTTGTTTTATTGAGTCCAGATTCTAATTAAAAGTTTAATTGTTTTTTAAGTGTATTCATGTTTGTAGTATATTGTGCCTTCAAAGAATTACATTACCCATAATAGAAAGTCTATTATAGAAAAATAACTACGAGGACACCCTTCCTCTTTTCTTCTCTGTTTCATGATTCCCGTCTTCAATGGACACCAAAGTCCCTTGTATTGAATGAATATATGATTCTTGTTTGATTAGTTGTTGATTATACAACACAAAGATTCTTTACAATGGAGTTTTGATCGACTTGTATTAATAAATGTGATTATTTTCTATATACTACAAGTTAAGTAATCGCTTTCTTTCATTAATGTGTTAGGGTCGTGAATCAGCAAATAATTTAACATCACTAATTCACTTGTATTTGAAGTTTTTAACCAATGAATTAAATATAGCGAGCACTAAACTTTATTTCAACGATTGACAAGTAAATAGTTATTTTGGTCATTAACATGATTGTCTTAACCAACGAATCATGCTTAAGTCTTAACATGTTTGATCTAATGAATCATCTGATCATATAGAGCATACAAAAATTTTAGAAAAAGAAACTGTACTTCGTCTCTTATCTTAGGAGGTGTTCTCACACAAGCAGCATAGGTTGTTTCCTTCGTAATGTCCTCTATGTTCTTCTTCTTCCTTCTTCTCTTCTTCTCTCCTTCTCTCCTTCATGATTTCCCTTCTTTAATGGAAAAAATAGACCCATGTATAAATAGGTATATGAGTCTTGATGGATTAGTTGTTGAATGTACCACATGAAGATTCTTTATATTGAAGTCTTGATCGAGTTAAGTAATTGTCATATTTTATTAATGTGCTACAGGTCGTTAATCTACACAACTGTTAACATCACTATTTACTTGACTTTGGAGTCTTTGAACAATTAACTAAAGATAGTGATCAACAAATAAGTCAATTTGAATGGCCATTTATGTCATGTCATTTTTTAAAGCAAAGCAACTACTGGCTTTAAAAAAATCACGTCAACTAATCAGATTGTCGAAGAAAATAATTATAAAAGATTGACGAGAAAGAAAGCATGACTGAAAAGCTAAGGATATCTCAAAGAAAACCTTCAAAATTCTGAGAAAGAAATCTAAATATGTTGCTTTGTAAATGGTGTTCTTCTCTAATTTTGTTCAGTTTGCTCATTTTCGTTATTCATGGTTGTTGTGCCAACATATAGGTAGAAAACAAACTTTAACACTTGCGTCATACATTACCTATTTGACTCCTACACTAATGATCGTGAGAAGATGATGAACTGTAGGATAAACTACTGTAATGTAGTTATTGACTTTCTATAATAAATGATGAACACATTAGATGGAGTGAAATTAAAATAAGTGATAGCATATGTGAACTAAAGATCAAAGCTACTCGACTAAATAAATGTATGACAACTTCTGAACAATCTAGAAAAGAAACATATGTGATCATTTAAACGAGCAACTTATTGCCTCAAAAGAGAAAGGTCTAAAACAAAAAA
>JAJOOO010009755.1:0-12409 GCA_029582685.1 Solanum piurae | reverse complement strand
TACAACCTACAACTGGAGGAATCTAAGAACTTCAGCATAATATCGATATCTCAGAAAGGCATCACATCAAGTCATAAGAGTGTGAATAAATCTATATTTTGTTTGTATTTCTATGTGAAGATATTGATAATGAACTCATTTTACTGCTAAATATTACCATTGAAACAGCATTGTAATAATGTAGTGTTGGAATTTTTCAGCAAGATTGGAGGAACCAGCTCAACTCGTTGCAGAGAACTGCAAAATATGCAAGAGGAATGTGATGTTCAATCCTGAAGGCCCTTTTACTCGTCCTGCTATATCGCCACCCGTTGCTGTTCTTCCCTGTGGGCATGTATTTCATGACGAGTGCCTGCAGAAAATCACACCAAAAGACCAAGCAACAAATCCTCCTTGCATACCTTGCGCTATAGGTGAAACATAATGTGATCATTTTCTTCAATTGTTTTGGAAGGGAGGGGGCTTAAATTTTGTGAAGGAGGATGAAAGTGCTCCCAAACATTTTTTTTTTGTAAAGGATTAGGTATAGTTCGTGGAACTGTACATATAGAAGGTGGGGTGACAATAGGATTCCCCCCCATGGGTAGAGATTATGTAAAGTTACATAGAAACTCAGCATTTAAACCCCTGTGAATGAGAGAGAGATTAAACTGGAACTTACAAGTTAGAGCTGATGTATGACTGATTCTATAATAGGAGGTATTTGATCCCCCGTGCAGCTGTTGATTTCAGAGCTGAGATTATTATTTTTGAATATTGTGTATGGCATGTCTCTTATCTCTTCTTTCTTTTCCTTTGGTTAATTAAGATGGTCAGTTAAGGTGATGATTCTTGCACCTTTTCAGGCTGTTAACTCATTCGATTTTCAGTGTAAACCACTGTTAGAAGTAGAAATCATATTTTGTTCTTTGTGTGGTTTTGATTTCCTCAGTTAACCTAGCTAGGTTCGGAAAAGGATCACATTTCATGGTGTGGGTAGCCTACCTAATACAGACATCAATGATTGATTTTACATTACTATAGTATGTAATTGTATAACTTTTATCATTACTCTGAGACTTGCCTTCTAAATTACATGTTGTATTGGAGGTTAAGAGATAATGTGGTCTGGACTGACCAGTTGAAATGTGTGTTACATTACCCTTGTTTCAATTTAGGAGTCCAAATTCTTGTAAACACAATCCCTCCAAAATAAGCAAAAGAGAACATGAAGCATGGAGAGACTACTAGCAGAGCATAATTTTTCATTATTTATAAGAGTAGGTTTATTTGTCTTTTAAATATAACTCGTAAGCATCTCTTGAGTCTTTTTGATATTGCTGCTCAAAACTACTTATTTCTAGAAGTCCAACCTGAAGTCCTACTAACAAAAACGAATCCAAAAAAGTATTTATCGCTCCACCACAAACATTTCACCAATAGTTTAAATTGTTGTTCTCCGTTGAGGACGGGTGTGTTGTGAGAAATCACAAAAACCCAGGTACCATTTTGTCCTATCTCTAAATAATAGAATAAAATAAGGTGTGTGGGGGTCCGGAGATAGATAGGAACACAAAACAAGAAACCAAACATCTACATCACCGTGAAAAACTAAAAAACAACAAAATCATGTCCGTTTAAAATTATGCTTGATTAATTCGTGACCCTCTATGCTTTTTTTTCCCAACCATATCTTGTTTACTTGTCAAACAAAAAACAAAAAAGGGGCTGAAGAGTTTGGTAATAAACGTTTCTTGGCCTTGCTTACACCTACAGCTTACTTCAACTCTTACGCTATCAACTCTCTCTCTTATCTCTTTTCTCTGTTCTCTTTGTAGCTTATAGAAAGTTTTGATTTTTTATTTTTTTTTGTAAATGAAAGATAAGTTTTTTGCTTTATTTATTATGTGTGTGTGTTTTTGAAATTTGAAAGTTATTTATGGAGGTAAGGCAGCAGCAGAAGATGGAAGGAATTCTTGAGGGATTTTCACCTGTTTCTTCAACTCCTGTTTTATGGAAGTCTAGGAAAAGATCTGGTAATACTTCTTCTTATTCACCTTTTCTCTGATTCAATTTAGTACTAGTGAACTTGTTGATTGCATGTATCTACAGTGATTTATTGAAATATGGGGTTTATTATTTGTGGGTTGCATGTGGTACAACTAGATCTACTTCTGGAAATGACTAGAAAATACGAGGCGGAGCTAGGAGTTGAAGTTTATGAGTTTGGGGTTGTAGTCCTTTTAAGTTGTTTGAGTTCTGAATTAATAATTTGTACATATTCCATTGATTTAATTTGTGAACCCGTAAGCTATACTCTGGCTCCGCTCCTGCAATGAAAATGGTTTTACTGTTTTCTGGGAAAAATTATATTTATCTGAATTTTCTGTTTAAGAGGTTAGGTTGAGGGTAGAGGGTAGTTTTGTCCAATGTTAGCTAGATTCGGTTGTCGACACGTCATTTCTAGCTGATAAAGAAGTTTGATCTTTGAATAAAAAACAATTTTTTTTGTAAATATTAGTTATTAGTATTAACCATTAATAAAGTATTGATTTTTAGTGTGTTTGATTAATTCATTACATGTTTCTTCTGCATAGTTTCACTTATTTGTTAAGGAATTTGCCTGTATAAGCTACAGCCGATTACCGTTCCAATATTTTATTTTTGTAAGACTAATCTATTCCACACGGATCTTGTCTAGAAATAGTGATTTGGCCCTGCATTGTTGACTTTGTATTTTTTTAATGTACATGTTCTTTTTCCCTTGGTGGATTCCTTAATTTATTTGGAAATTCTTCGAGACGGATTAGAAGATGAAAGATGACTTGTGGAGCTTTAGAAAGACATTAGCTTTGAATTATCTTATTGAAAAGAAAAAGGATCCTTTTTTAAGTAAGGTTACATATAATATATAATTAAAGACTATATAAAGACGGTATAATCATTCCATAATTACAGAGGTCAAAACAAATGTGTTGGGGTAGAATCTCAAACTCGAACCTGAAAAGGTTAAATCCTGGATCCGCCTATGCTTGATAGTGTTTTTTGTGAATGATACATCAAATGGCAGACTTGTTTCTTCCCTGATCAACAGGAGAAGATAAGTAGTTAGTGAGCTCTTGAGTTTTGTATATGGGAAGTTTCTAACTTTTTTCAAATTCTCTAAAAATCACTGCAATGGAAAAGGGAAAGGAACCTATTAAAATGCTATAATACCAGTATCTCTGATTGGCATACTGAATACTATATTGTTCAAGTACAGAAGACTGGCTCATGCTATTTGAACTTGAACCAGTCAACAATTTTCCTTGAGTCGAAGGTCTATTGGAAATAGTCTCTCTACCTCCCAAGGTAGGGGTAAGATTTGCGTACACTCTACCCTCCCCAGACCCCATTCGTGGGATTACATTGGGTATGTTGTTGTTGAAACAATCAACAATTTCTGAACATAATATAGTTGTGCGGGTATTTTGTTTGGAGAACATACTTCTGAAATTATAGTCCTGTTTAATGTCATGTTCCGTAAAGATAATAGAGTGATGACTATAAGCCCAATCAATACACAGTTCACACAATTCATATTTTGTATATTATACATTTATCATGCTAAGAAAATACTTCGCCTAGTAGCCGGTGTGAAGAACTTGGAAACACCTCAAAAGCAAGACGAGTCTCCAGCTGATGAAACACCTCAAAAGCAAGAAGAGTCTCCAGCTGATGAAAAGATGCAGGAATCCCAGCCCTCTACTGAACTCTCAGAGCGTAGAAAGGCACTATTTGAACCATTGGAACCGGTTACAAATGCAAATGGCCGTAGGCTGTCAGCTGAAACTTTGCTACCCCCACCAGACTTTGATGTTGCATGTTACCCCAAAGGTTGGCTGGCTGGAAAGAGACGGAAGCTTGTAAATGTGGATGTTGTTGAAAGTATGCGAAGAATCGCTCTACAGGAAATGAATAGAAAGGTGATGTCCTCAAAATTACCATTTGTTTGCTTTCATCTAATCTACATGTTCTGTTTTGGCTAACCTCTATAAATGTCTTCAAGTTTACGTCTTGCTCAGTTCAAATTCAACAGAAACACTAATCATTTGACAATGCTGCAGGATCGTGAAATAGATGGTCTGAACGAACAGTTGGAAGCAGATGCTCAATGCCTGGAACATCTGCAAATACAGCTGCTAGAAGAAAGAAGCAAGCGTGCCGATGTAGAGAGGCAAAATGCTATGTTGCAAAGCCAGATAAATGTGCTTATGAACATGTATCAGGATAACGATGACATTGATGATGACGGTACAGATGATTCCTAATCAGTCATCTTCTTTATTCTTTTGTAGATTTCTTTAGACAATAATAGGACAGATATAGAAGAAGGTTGTTGTTGTGCTTTCAAGATGTAAAATATATATCTGAATATTATTTACTGTTTAAAAGCTCTACTCCGTGTGTAAGATGTTAGTAGTTCCTTTTATTTGATCTACTATTCCTCACACCTTCTTGCATTTGGCCTTGTCACTGCCTCTTAACAATGTTACCAGCACTAGGCCATTAAGCTTGACAAGAACATTTGAAATCGCAAAGTAGATTCGAAATCTTGCGATCAACATTTGAAAGGATAAGTTGTTAGATACCAGTTAAAGAGGTCATCTTTTGGTAAATTTTTTACACAAAATGATGAAGTAAATGTCATTAAAAAACTATTCGGAGCGCTTGAAGAATACTGTCTATTGCACAAACTAACATAAAAGATGACTATATACATATACTACCTGCACAACATCTGGACACTGTAGCTAAGCAGTGTCTTAGAGGGCGCTATGCCTGCTATATACAAAAGCAACTAGGCCATCCTTTTCTGGATGATGATAAACTAAGCAGATTCTATCTAGCTGGGTGGTCGGAATCTTCATAGATATTGAACAGAAAGTGAGGCAACGATGCGATTCTAGGCAGATTCAGCAACAGATCCCCTATCGAGTCTTTTCTTGACATTGATGGAGCTGGATCATTTGATTTATCCTCTGATGTAGAAGGATCTTCAACCTTCTTTCCACTTGTTGCTCCGGGAAAGAAACTGATCAGTTCATCAGTTCTCTTACCTCCAACTGCAACATCATCATAGTTCTCACTCTTATGAGCTGTTGTGGGATCCTTCTGAAGAAGACAGCACAGAGAATTGACCCTTGTCATGAGGGATTTCTCATCTGATGCTGGCATATTTTGAGTGTCACTAAACAAGCACCTCGAGATCTCTTCCAGAATCTCCAAGCTTTGGCGTTCATCACTGGACAGGTTTATAACTTCAGACGTTCCCTGCTCAGAAAAACGTTGTTCAAAGTGACTCACTAAATCTTTCATCGACATGGAAGGATGAAGACCAGGCACTCGGATCTGATCTAGGTTGCCGAGGCCTTTCAATTGCTCCATATCTCTACTGACATCTTGAATCGCCCTTGTATCCATCACTGCAGGTTAAATGACATAACAGCAAATTAAGAGAGAATTCACAAATACTAAGCCTTGCCAATGACATTAATATTGGGAAAAACAATTAAACTGATTCAGGATCAGTTGGACCATATGATGATTATGCCCAATAAGGCCTCAACTGTAGTAATTTGGATCTGTCCAATATGCTTAAATACTAATTTCAAGAAACCAATGAAAACTGTAGGCAGCAGAAGAGGAATGTAATCTCTATGACCACCACAATATTCTTTCCACCATGCAACATAAAATTAAGAAAAATAAAGAAGAAATGAATAAGATGCACCAAGCAGAAGAATCGGACTTCTCGAAAAGCTCAAGAGTCCTAAGCAGACCAGCATTAATATATAATTACCTGAGCTTGGTGAAGGTGTTTCTGGACGAATGTTTTCCAATCGTCTACTAAGAACAAAGTCTTGCTCTCCGTTTGAAGAAGAACAATGAGCTCCTGAAGGTGAAGCCGCACCATACAAGTTGAGAAAGGGGGAACTTCTCTCATTATTCAGATTAAATTCCGACTCAGACACATTTGGGTCTTCAAATACTGAAATTCTGGATTCGAAATGTGGAGAATCTAGTGTAATCTCTGGTTGATGACTTAGGAAATTAAGACGGGGATCACACTGAATAAGCTTTTCAAAATGCTTTCCTAACAAGCCTTGTGGAATCTGTAAGTAATGTCGCCTACAAACAAACAAACAAACAATAAGGGAGGAGAGTTTTAACTCAAAACTGAACCATATTGACATAATAATTAAGGAAATGCCAGACCTGCGAGCATAAATAGATCCAACACCTTATTAAGCATGCATAAAAACAGTACCATTATGTCAAGTTCACACAACTACTTAAAAGTAAATGACATAAAGCCAATCTGGACGACTGCTGCCTCGAAAATTGGGCGTGAAGGGGCTGCAGCTGAGGTTTATCCCGACCTCAATGAGGGCGGATTCCAAGACCAATTTATTATTTTATTTTTACAGAAAGGGGACCCTAAACCATCAAATATTGGAGAAAATATATCACCTTTTTTCAATCTCGACACTTCTGACAAACGGGTAGAATAAGCAAAAGATTAGGTAGGCAAGGGTGTGGTCGAGTGTATGAAGTGGGTTGGGAATCACGGGGTATCAGATTTAAATCCAAGTTGAGGCAAAAACACTAGGTAATTTCTTCCTATTTGTCCAAGTCTTGGTGACAGAGTTAGTAGGAGGTATCAAGCAACCCGGACACCATAATTATATTTTAGGCAGCAGATGAGCACTTGGGGGTGCTGATGGGAGCCTGGGAGGTAGCAAGAAGGCTGGACACTACGGTTATTAAAAAATGGCAACAGATGAGTACTTAGGGAATTGGCATCCCCATAAACAGAGCAAAGACAAATTGCGAACAAGTAGAAACATACTTTTGCATGCTAGCTTGTCCTCCAGTAAAATCAGATGTTGCTTGCCAAAGAGTGTGCTTCCTAGGTTGTGGATTCGTCTCCCTGAAGAAAAGAGGTTGCCTTGAAAGCTGCAATACAAGAATCCTTTAGTACTTTCATCATCTTTAGGGAGTATTATGGAAGTATATTCGCCAATTCAGTAGCAGGAAACAGTTTCACAATGATAACAACAAAAGAGATGGTCCATCATCACTTACCACTACATCTAAAGTTCCAGGTCCATCATCAGGGTAATTTGCCTTCAAACCCATAATATCTGACCACTGGATTTCGATCTTATTCTTGAGACCACCGTCAAGTACTTCCCAAACAAGTTTATGCTTCGCAAAGTAACATTTTGCCACTAGATCCCCTTCATATCTTGACTTGTACTGCAGACAACAACGCAATTCCAATCACTTCTAGCACTTCCAAAACTTCAATTTACACACTAAGATCACAAATTACACTCTAAACTAAAACATCAATATTACCTCCCAGCTCCCAATTCTCAGAACTGTGGCAGGAAAGTTCGAAGCTTTGAGTTTCTCAATTGTTCCAGAGTTCCCCTTCTGCTCCTTCTTCCCTTGATCTCCCACCTTGGCGTTGTTCCCCTGAGAAAGCTTCATCTGGATCAAATCCAACAGTGATGGGCTCTTCCTTAGCCTCAAACCTAAGGGACTGGGCTCATCAAGCGGGTTATACTGGGAAGGTGCTACTGGAAAACCATCAGCTCCTACAACCAATTGCTGCAGTAGGAAAAAAGATCCCCAATTCAATTAAGCTAATCATACAATAAACTTCATAGAAGTCACTCAAAACTAGCTATAAATAATCCATCACTAAGCAAAACTCCTTTTTATATGAAAAATCTTCCCTCCTAGATCTGCTACAACTTTCTATATTTATCCTAAATCTTTTGAGTTTAACACCATCAAGTCACTAAACAGGAAACTTCAAGTAACTCTATTTAGTAAACATTAATTAATAATCTACCATAAATGATAAGTCACCTAATTAATTAATTAATCTTATCATCCTTTTTGTAATTGATTATTGCCCAAACACAGAATCTCGAGAAAACAAAAAAGAAGCAAAAAGAGAAGAGAACATACTTGTAGAGAAGAAGAGGAAAGTTTAGATCGCTTGTTGAGTGGACCGTATGCTTCATCTAAAGCATCTTCAAATTCGAGCTTCACCGCCGCGTTCTTCCCTTTATGCCACTGCAACTCCGGCGACTCTTCCATGGTTGTTCTCATCAATTGAACCATACTTGAAAACCCAAAGACTTGGTCCAAAAATAAAAAAATATCTATTTCCTTGCTGTATATATATGAATATGAACAAGAGAAGAGAAATCAATATTCGTTTTTACTACTTCCTTAATATAATAATTTTATATATATATAAAATGAAAATGAAGCTCCCACTATATATTTATATATTATTATTCTATAAAAAGAAAAAAACACGTGTCGATTACATGCGCTTGTTTGTGGAGTGAGCTGGAGTCACGTGAGGAGTTTTGGATAAAATGCGTGACGGGGCATAAAATCGGGAAGGTTCGGTTTACGGCAAGTGGGAACGGCTGCGATAAGGGGGTAAGATGACACGTGGAAGAATCTAACGGTGGATGACACGTAAGATGCTGAATCGGCTGAGTTGTGGATAATGTTTTGGACGGATTGCTTTTTTATATTTTTTTTGTTGGCTTGTGGATAACGGAATAAACACGCGTGTACCTTTTCAAAATTCAATATTCATATTACGGCGGCTTTGTAATTCACGCGCTGCTTTTTATGAGTGGATTTATTTGACTCTTCACTTACTATAATTGCCTTTTATTTTGATAATTTCCTTTTATATTTTCTTATCATTCATTTACAATAGAAAAATTGAGGATCTGGTAGAAATAATTTGTCTTATAAAGTTTATTTTCTTTGGATCAATCTTGTGAAGTTATCGTGAATATGTAAAGTTATTTTCTTATTTTTGATTTATGTGAAAGTGTTAAGCATATGATATAAGAGAAAAATAAAGTCTTTTTGGAATTTGTGTAAATTATTTCATTGTTGAATAGAAAGATGATATTAATCTTTTGAAATTATTATTTTTTAAAAAGGATTTCACATCAATTGAGAGAGGAATATGATATATATTATATTAACAAAGAATTATTGAAAGCTATTAAGTATAGTTTTACCTATTATATCAAGTGAATTTCTAATTTTATTGCTATAAATAGAATTAATTTTTTCAAAAGGGATCTCACATCAATTGAGGGAGGAATAGGATATATACTAACAAAGAATTATTTTAAGTTATTAAGTATAGTTTTACCTATTATATCAAGTGAATTTCTAATTTTATTCCTATAAATATACTCATATAATTTTTGAAATTAATATTTTTATCAAAGAGGATCTCACATCAATTGAGGGAGGAATAGGATATATATATATACAAAGAATTATTTTAAGATATTAAGTATAGTTTTACCTATTATATCAAGTGAATTTCTAATTTTATTCCTATAAATATACTCATATAATTTTTGAAATTATATTTATTTACAGTTCAACAATGTAAATCTCTAACACTACTAACCAAATTTGACCTATTGTTATAACTTATATAAGTTAGTGTCCATTTTATTTTATTTTTTTGATAATCGAGAAATTTGTTTGTGACCCACCCTTTGGACCAATCACAGCCTTCTAAACTCGGTGGATAATGGGCCCGCCCCTCTACCCTTCTCCACTTAAATACCGGGCTTCGCTTTAGTGTACATTTTTATTATAGTCTATTTGTTGTTATCCTAAACAGTTTAATCTGATTATATTATTTTTTTACAACATCAATACATAAAATTTAATTCTTTTTGAAATTGCTTTCCTTGTATTAATTGGATAAACTTATAACTTAAGTTTCAATCTCGGTTCATAATTCTTCACATACCACTTTCTTATTATAGAATTTATGTTTTAGCTACTTTATATTTAAGTGTCCTAATATTATTGTCATTTTATATATATATATATATATATTATTCTATCATCATAGCTTTACCTTATTAAGATATATAATTATATATAGTAGATTATGCCCCATTTTTATTAAAAAAATTACTTGTATACCATCTTCTATTAAAAGATCTGATTGTGGAATATGTTAATACTATTTACTGTCAATAGATATTTTCTTATTTTTTTAATGCAAAAAACAAATATCTTTGCACATACACCTTAACTCTAAATTAAGTTGTAATCTCCTCCATATATAATTTCCAATTTCCCTACTCACCTACCACCTACACTCAAAAAATATTAATAATTAAAAGAAATGTTTCTTATCTTCTCAGTTCTCACTACTATTTTAATCATAAAATATACGTAGTAATAAAGAAACATAATATAATATGAAAGCACTTATCACGTTGTCTAATCAAATTAGTTAAGATTATTTAACGTGACAGACAAAAAATAAAAGTATGAATGATGCTAGGCCAAGTAAACCAAGTTGGCCTAGTTGCATTTTACAACTATTACTATATATTATTCCTATGCATCAATTTCAAACAATTTATGAGCCATTATTGATGGAGTTATTGTCTTTAGTATTTACATTCATACCATAAAGATTCATCATAATATTAATTAATTTTATATTTATTATTAATATATTGTGATTTTTTTCCCTTTATCTGGTTTAGGACCGACAAATTCATCATAAACTAATTAATTTTACAGTAAAACCTCTCTAAATTAATATAGGCTAGACCATGAAATATTATTATTTTATAGAGGTATTATTTAATCGATAAATTAATATTTATTAATTTAAAGAGTGTTTCGACACCGAAAAAATTGTTAGGGATGAAATTTCAAAGTATTTGAAAGAACCCACTTGTAAAAACGTCATTCATGAACTTGAGGTCATGATTAATGATCTCGGTTATCACAATAAAATTATTATCTTAGAGAGATTATTAATTAGCCGAATATTAATTTAGTGAGGTTTTACTGTATATCGATTGGTAGTAAAGGCAATCCAATTCCTCCGGGCCACTAAAATGGACTACAAAAACGTAAAGCCTCTCCGAGTGGCCCATCGATTCCCCTCAACATTACCGGCCCATATTATTAAGAACCTGTGCACGTTTTTTCACAAGTTATCGTGGAATAATTATTTAGTAAATGATTCTTTTTTAGTGCAACTTATATATTTCTTTTAGAGTATAATAATATATTCAGTAAAATCCTATAAGTGGAGTCTAGATATTTCTGATAGAATACCGTTCTAAATTATTAGTATTAACAAACTGAAAATTGTATGTTACAACGCCATGGTCTAAAATTTTGTAAGTTACAGTCCACAACTAATATTATACAAAAGAGCTATTGTTGAGAATTATATTTGCAGAACTTCTAAAAATAAGGATAAAATCTGAATGGAAGCCTAAAAACAAATATTTGTGTTAATAAATTAGTTGTTTTTTTTATTATTGATGGAATAAACATGACCCGTAATTACTTTACCAAGGATACAAGTTGTCTAGTTGTTATTAGAACAATATGACAGCAACTTAGAGATGCGTCCAAAATGCTAATAAGCTTAAGATTAGTAGGTAATTATTGGATGAGAGAGTTAGTTGATGAATATAACTTTTCAAGAAATCATGATTAACAAGTCAATCAACGAAAAATAATCTTTCCTTTAGACCATGATCTCTTAATTAATGTATAATTACCCTAACAAACCATTACAAGTTGATAGAGGAGGACCTACGTGAAAAGGAGGGGTCATCAAACCTCGTTAACTTCAAAAACAATTTTTTTTCCCATGTATATTGAAAAATGACCATATTATATATTTCATTAGACATCCTAAAACACAAAAGTCGATTAGGCTAATTGTCAAATTTGTTGGTTAGCGCCTAAGCTCTCATGTGATGCCCCTACGTAATTCAATCCTCAATTGTTGCATTCCTTGATTTCATTATTATATAAAATTCATTTTTAAATGTACACAAGTACTAAATAGGTAATAAATACCATAGAAACTATTGTCAAAGTGATATATCAATCTAAAAATAATACCTTTGACACGGGTGGTGGATCCTTCAAAAGTAGTGCAATTTTGAAGGATCCGACACAGGTGTAACAATATTTTCGGAGAGTCGAGCAACTTTAGACCAACATCATAATGAAAACAAAATGATATTGCATCTAGGGTTGGAAAATAGGCCTGATACCAAAAAAACTACATATACAATAATTATAAATAATAGCCTGTTCACACTCGTGAACTCACACCGCTATTTTGAAGGAAAAAAAAAAGAAGGTTTAATGATTTCTCTGATTTATATATTGCAAGTTGCTTTTAATCAAGTATAATGTAGACATCTTTCAAGTTGCCAAGCTTTATTATTATATGGTACAGCTTTATTTGCTTTTATTTTTTTTCTATAATAATATTATGTGCTCTGTCGGGTTTGTATAGTTGGGTGGGGTTTGGACT
>JAJOOO010009754.1:0-19679 GCA_029582685.1 Solanum piurae | reverse complement strand
AAAATGTAAATGAAAAGTAAAGGAAACAAAGATTAACACTTACTTGGTAAGAATTTCAGACAAATTTGAAATTTAATCGACCAACTTCACGTCTAGAAAAACCCAAATCCAGAAGAAGTTCCGCGAAATCAACCCTTATTCAAAAATAACTTTTAAACAATGAATTTTAAATTTAAGAAATTTATTTTTTGCAATAATAATTTATCTAGGTGGCTATTATTTATCCAGGTGGAAATCCACATCACCACTTTTGCCAGCTGTCGCGCGCGCGTAGTCACAATAGGAGCAGGTGGACGAAAAAGGTGTACGCGACGGAGGAATAAAGAAATTCAGGGGTAATTAAAACAAAATTTAGTTTAGATGTACACCGTATAAAAAGCTTCAAGTTCAAGGGATAATGAGTACTTTTGCCATAAAATTATAAATATCACAAATAATGATGAAGAGATTTTCTTCCCATCAAACAACCTAAGATTAATTTTACATGTCATGCCAAGTTGAGAACATCAATTTCATAAACTAAGTTGTCCCTCTCAAGTTGAGTAGGAACCACACATTTGGTTGACAAGTTGTCCTGTACACAGTTGGGGTGACTATTGTAATAATGTTTTTCATGCTTTGGTCCAGACAATAGTAATAAAGTAAAAATTTATTTGACCAAACCAAATATTATCATCTCCAAGTTCATAATATTTGTAGTTTTGACAAAATTGCAAAATTAAACTTATTTGAAATATAGATCGATTCAAGATTTAAAATTTATAAATTTTGACGATCATTTACTTGCCACAAAATTCACAACTCATTTGGTGCTACTAGATTTGCAATTCACTATAGGTATATATTTAGTGAATTTCTCAATATAGATGAAGTTTGGATCAAGTATGAACTCGTACCATATATTGTGCATCCACCTTTGATTTTAAATTTTTTGTTCTTTAGAGAAGTGTCTTACGTGATGCTTGAGAGAGATAAATAATACTTCTTTCGTTCACTTTTATTTGTCCATTATATTTAAAATATATTTTTACTTTTACTTGTCCACAATATTAAAAGTACATTTTCACTTTTATTTATTACTTTTAGCATATCAAAAGAAAAATATATTTTTCATGTTTTACCTTAAATATTAATTATTTATTCTCCGAATCATTTATCAAATCTTTAGACTAATTAAACATCAATTAATATGTATTGTGATAAAATATTTATATAAACTATTACTTTTTAAAAAACTTACAAATTTCAAATTGAACAAATAAAAATGAACATAGGCTTAAGAGTTAAGACCAATATTTAACAATTAATGCCATAACTAAGTTTTCCTCTCAAGTTGAGTAGCAACAACTCTTTAGGTTGATAGGTATGTCCATAAATATGTACAGTTGGGGAACTCTCATGAGTTGTTTGGTTGAGAGCAAGTTATTTCAAAATAATTTATTCTGCGATAAGTTATTTTATCATGTATATGAGATAACTTATTTCATCACTATGACAAAAATGGTGAGATAAATAATTCAAGGACTATCTAATACCTCCAACCAAACATGAGAAAAAATAATCCTACATTTTATCATGTGGTTATTATACTTTATACCTCACACCGAATGACTATTTATAGTTATAATCTTTTTGATCAAAAAAATTATTATCATCTCCAAAAAAATTATTATAATCTGATTAATTCCTCGTTTGTCACAAAACTCACAACTTCTATAATTAAGTTTACAGTTTATTATATTTATATATACATATTTTTGAAAAATTGTCAACACATATATTGAGTTTAGGCCAGAGATACAAAGTTCAATCGAACTTGTATCATATTATATTGTGCATCCGTTTTTGATTTAAAAATATTTCATTTTCTAGAAAAGCAAGAAGCATTTATTACTATTTTTAAAATTAAAAAAAATCACCCTTACTATCACATTATTGATGTCGATTGATGATAAAAAACAACACTTTATCATATTGAATTTTAAAAATTTGCGATAGATTTTCCGCTTTATTTTAATTCGTTTTAATATAGAGTGAAAGCCTTGACCCGACCGAAAGTATGATGTGTCCGTTTAGCACGTGTTAATTGAGAGAGACATTTAAGAGAGATAAATAGTTGTTTGGCCAAGTAGTAAAATATTTATTGCTATTAAATATCTTTTTAAATATGTGTACACTTTTGAAAGGACACATAATATCATGAGTTGAGCTAGAAGGTAATTTATAGATTCATCCGAAATCAATAAATTTGTCCTAAATAATGTATTTGTATCGTAAAATTCATTAAATATATGTAAATTTAAACTTTTAAAATTAAGTTATTAATATTTGAATTTGTTTTTGTATAAATTAAAATTCGTAAAATTAAAATTTTTAAATATGTCTTTGAATAATATAAACTAGAAGTGTCTTTTTAAGGACACACAAAATGTTTAAAAGACAGGAAGGAATGATAAAATTAATCCATAAAAATATGATCTTGCTAACATGTTACTTCTCATGTCTCAGTTTCAGTCTAAAGAGGAATAACACATTTTATATTAGTATTAATTTAGCTTTAGTCGAGGGTCTTTTAGAAACGAGATCTCTACCTCCACGAGGTAGTAATAAGGTCTACGTATTTCAATTCTTCTCATACCTCACTTGTAGGATTTCATTGGATATGTTGTTGTTGTAATAATTTAACTTTGAAATGTCCATTTTATCTTTAATAAGATGATTTATAGTCACACAAATATTTATGACTTATTTTAGATTATAAGTTTCAAAAGTATTTCTTTCTTTCTTATATCAATCAAATCATTATATAAATTGGTGTAAGAGGGAATATTTATTAACTCAACAGTCAACACATTTCGATCCACAAAAATTAAGCCTAACTCGTTCAAATTCTATCTAACCCGTTCATTTGACTCCCCCGATATCTTACGAACACCAATCATATTAATTCCCCATCAACATAGCAGACCTATTAACTCCAGTTGGTTAAGACATTTTTGGTAGGTCACATATAATTGGTTTTGTGCAAGTCTTATTTACTTTGTAAAAAAAAAAAGAATTCAAAATCTATCTGTTCCAATTAATTTGATGAACAATTAATGTTGTCACCTACATCTTCATGAACATTAATTATTTTAGAGCTAAGTTCAACATTCACCTGTTTCCAACTAACAACTTAATTAATTATACATTTGAATAATAAAGACCTATTATAGGCAGATAATTGATTGTATGTAGGACCCTTTTATTACCTAGAATGGTGGGTTTTGAATAGCATTAAGTCAATCAAAGCTGACTCTAATAGGTCGTTTGGTTGGCGAATACGTTATATTATCAATATAAAGATAACATATTGATGAGAATTTTAAGTAGGATAACGATTTTAGTATGGTATAAAAATAATACAACAATCGTGACATAAATAATCTTGAAATTGCTAATCACGTAATCAAAACTCAATCAAATATGAGATATAGTAGACAAGTAATCATCACTTAAGACTGTTAAGATCGTTCAAACAAAAAATCCTCCAATATTAACTAAAAGTCCAAACATCTCTTTCTACTAACGGCATTTGAGATTTGAACTAATATAATATAGGATTTGAATTAAAATTACTGTATTTTATTGAACATATACTTTACATACTAGCTCCGCCCTATTATGCATGTGGAAATTAAAAGGACTCTGACAATTTAATTTTGTTTGTACAATTCATTTTTTTTTATATAAAAATAATCATGCATGATGCAATATAAAGATCCATAAATAGATATACAATACTACCTCTATCTCTGTCTACTTTTAATAGTCATAGTTCTTTTTTTAGAGTCAAACGATAATAACTCTGACTAACATTTTATGATGTATTTTTTTCATCATATTGATATGCAAAAAAATGGAACTTATAGTACTTTTTGCATAGTTTTTTAATAGTTAAATTTTTTGTTTAAGCAATCGAATTTAACTTGAAAATTAGTCAAATTGACTTTTAAAAAACACAATAAGACAATTAAAAATGGACAGAGGAAATATGCAGTTGTACCAAAGAAACATTGTATTAAATGTTACAAGTACTCAATTATGAAGAGACAACTCCAATAACTAATGTTATACAATTATTGCTAGGCGTTCGCAAAACATTTTGTATTTTTTTTTTTTTAAAATAGTTTTAATTTACTATATATAATAAGTTATTTGAAATAGGTAGATTTTATTTTTTATTACCTTTTTGGTTTAAAAATATTTCCATCATTATGTTTTTGCCTAAAACATATCCCCCAACTAACTAAATAATTTTAAGAATATCTTTCTAACAATTATTTCAAAAAAGAAAAGATAAGAGAAGTAATTTTTTAGCTTTCGAAAAATAAGAAAGAAATCTAGTGCTTTAAAAGCTTAGGGTGCATTTGAACATGCAATTACATATATGTTTTGAAAAAATGATTTCAAAAAGCATTTATCATTTCATATTTCGAACTTTTGAAAAAGCTAATTTGGATTCTAATTATGATTTCAATTTTATAAAATAATATTAAACTTGACCCATAAGTTTATAGTATTGTATATAAAAGATCTATTATTTTATTTTTTGCAATAAAAGAGTCATGTTTGGCGTGAAGAAATTGTCCGTACCATGTGAAATGACTATATTAGAGAATAACTAATTACTATACTATTATTGTTAACTAGTGAATCTTTATAAATTATGTTTATTTGAAAATTTGTAACAATAAATATTTATTTATAAAAAGGCATATGGAGAATTGTGATTTATCAATAAGGTGTCTTAGGATATTTTGTAATCTTGTTTATGAATTACGATTTGTTCATTTATTAAGATTGTAAAAGAATTGAAGAAATTTCGATAGTTTTCACAACATGTGAACTTTTTATATATGAAAAAAAATACAATTTTTTTAAAAAAAATTACATCCGAACAAAATTTCAAACTTTAAATCATGATTTCATATCACATGTCCAACTAGCCTTAGTCAAACGCTGCTAGCTTTAAAAAAACTTGACCTACCAATCTACAAATATTATAAAATGCAATTATCTTTAAGTAATCTAATTATATAAATAGATAATTTTACACTATCATACATGCAAGTTAGAATCTTAAGTTCTTAAATAAATTATAACAAAACAAACAAATAATTTAAAATTTAGTAAAAATTAAGCATGTAGTTGTCATTCGATTTTTAATTTATTTCAGTCTAACTTATTTTAACACAAGTAACTAATAACATGGTCATTATGAGTTTCATACTTAAACTATCACTTACTCCATTTGTCCCTAATTACTTGTCCACTTTTGAATCAACACACCTATTAAGAAAACAATTATTAACATAGTGAATTTACAATTTTACCACTATTAATTATGAAGTGGATGAATTAAAAACTTAAGATTTTTTTTCAAAGTAATTAATTGAGGGTATAATAGATAAAAAAATTTGTCCTGTCTTGATTTGTCAAAACGAACAAGTAATTAGGGACAACTAAAAAATAAAAAATGGACAAATAATTAGGGACAGAGGCAGTGTTAATTACTTGTGTCAAAATTATTATCTTGCCTCTTTTTTTTTTGTTTCCCATATAATTATTTTGCTTTACTTTTCCAGCACAACTTCTTAAATGGTGTTAGGTATGAGAAAATAATTAATATATTTGATCAATTTTTTTTGGATGATTCAATTTATGACGAAAATAAATAAATCGACAGATCACCTACATTATTATCATTCACTTTAATTTATTTATTTTGTTTGTGTCTTTTCCCCATTGGCATTCTTAAGAAAAAATTGGAAATTGTCCATTTATTAATTAATGATATTAGGTTAAGATAATTTGCAAATTTCATACGTATTAAGAAAATAATAATTGATATAGTGAGTTTACCATTTTATCCCTATTAATTATGAAGTAGATGAATTAAAAACTTAAGATTTTCAAGAAGTTTTACATTTTCAAAGTACTAAATTGAGGGTATAATAGAGAAAATAATATTGTCCTTTCTTGAATTGTCAAAATGGACAAGTAATTAGGTACAACTAAAAAAGAAAAAGTAGACAAGTAATTAGAGACAGAAAGAGTACTAACTATTTTTGGGTTACACAAAATATTAATATTAGATAAATAAATATATTTTCCAAAAAATAATGTCTTAGATCAAACCTCATGTATATATTGAGAGCGTAGCACGGAAATTCACCACAAATAAAATGGAGATTTTAAAAAAAAATTAATGATGAGCTTTTTCTAGCTAGTATATCATCTTGTCTTGTCACCATAAATATAGAGAAAGGCAAGATAATCATTTTTAATTAGAGGCTTCGAATTTGAGTTTCTTTGAGCACAAAATCACCGTTTTTAAAGAGCATTTTACCATTTAATATAGAATTTTCTAGCGTAAATTCGAATTTAAACAAACTCTAATATAAATCCCATATGGAAAACCAAAAAAGAAAAGAAAAGAGAAAGGCAAGATAATCATTTATTCTATGTACTCAATTTACGTAACACACTTTTTTTAATTTGTTAAAAAAAGAATATCACTTTTTTTGTAATTAAAAGGAATTTAAGTTTAAAGTTTCTAGCTTACCCTTAATGAAATAATTTATAGCTACACAAAAATTTAAAGTTTGTTTTTAGACCATAAATTTTAAAAAGTCAATCCAATTTTTGCCTATATAAAGCCTAGTAATGTTACACAACTATCTTCAAGTATTTTGAAAATGGCAACTAATTGCAATGGAAATGGAGCTCCAATTTTATCTCCCAAGTTGCAAGTTGAAGCAATTCAAACTGTGATACCAATAAAGATAACCGATCCACGATTCTCGAGGCGAATCGCGATACCTGAGAATTTCGACTTAGGTAATCTACAAAGGCGTTTTCACATGATTTTGTACTATAACAAGGCGTCAGAGACGGATTCAGGATGGATAGTCGCTGGTTGGTTTAAGGAGTCATTGGGAAGTGCAATAGTTGAAAATCCAATATTTGCTGGAAGATTAAGAAAATTAGAGGATGATTTTGAATTAGTTTCAAATGATTCTGGTGTTAGAATGCTTGAGGCTAATTTTCCAATGAATATGGTTGATTTTATTGATCTCAAGAAGAAGGAAAATATAGAAAATGAACTTGTTTATTGGGAAGATATTCATGAAACAAGTCCTCAATTTTCTCCCCTTTTCTTAATCCAGGTAAATACAAGAATAAATTTAATACTTTCTCCGTTTCAATTTATGTAATGTTTTTCATATTTCAAGATTCAAACAAATCAGTCTTTCTTTAATTGTAAATAATTTTTTTAATATCTTAAATTATCAATTATTGTCACTTATAATATATTTTTTTATACAGTTTTCAAATATATAATTTCTATTTTTGAAAACTTAAAGATTCATGTCCGAACTTACAATCAAAATTAAACTGTTTGATTCTCAAAATTTGAACGGTGCCACATAATTGGACATAGGGAGTAATAATTTCTTGGAAAATAATCCTCATGTTTTAATTTGTTTGTCTGATTTTGATTTGATATAGAGTTTAAAAACAAAACAAAAATCGAGTTTTAAATTTTATGGTTTTAAACTAAGATATGTAAAATATAACTGAAAATACTTTTTATTTTTGAGATTTTAAACACGTCATGTGAAAAAATTAGATTAAATAATTGTAAAAAAAAAACATTTTTTCTAAAAACAGATCAATTAGGGCCTTCATTCGATTTAGGCCAATAGGGCGCACCACATACATGTTAGAATTAGGCCAATAGGGCACACCACATATACTGATAAGAAAGCACCCTTCTTCAATTTATTTTTTTATATTGTGTAGATAGAATAATTAGAATTTAGTGGTAGAGCTAGAAATTTTTATTAATGACGTTCAAATTATAAGAAGTAAACATACAAAGAAGTTAATAGTATTCAATATATATATATATATAAATATAATTTTACTAGTGAAAATTCTGATTCGGCTACCAATATAATCTGATGACTAACTTTCCAATGTTAAATCTTTCTTCTCATTCATTTTTCAGGTGACAAATTTCAAGTGTGGAGGATACTCAATTGGAATAAGTTGTAGCTTATTTCTAGCTGACCCTTTTGCTATGACAAGTTTTTTAAAATCTTGGTCCAAAATCCACAACAACCTTGTCTCACAAATTGACTCACCAAAAATACCAGCATTTTACACACCAAATTTCACAAAAAATGGTTCTTCACCAACTCTATCTACTACTAGTCCAAAAATAAAAAATCAAATCACAAATACTCTAATTTTCAAGAATTCCAAAACCCCTTTGAAAATGAACAACAATGAATTCATCAAGAATCTTGCATCAAAATGTATTGGAGAAATAGAGGGAAAAATTGGTAAAAATATTTCTTCAAATTTCACTTTTTTAGTGAAAGAGAATTTTGAAAGTACTAAGGTGGAAAATTGTTCAAGAGAGGAGATAATTAAGGAGGAAAGTGGATTATTATCTATGATTTCAACAAATTGGTATGATTTGGGAGCTGATAAAGTAAGATTTATTGAAGGAAATGAGGCTATTCATATTTCATGTTGGATTATTAATGGAGAAAATAATCAAGATCTTGTGATGATTAGTCCAACTAATGATGAAGACAGCTCTGAACTAAACATTATAATTACAATCTCTAATTAGATTCTTATAAGGTTGATAAATTAAAATTGTATTCATTTTCTCAATTACCACCAAGATGCGACTCTTTTTTGAATCTTGCGAGAACACAATATATTACTCTTTATTTTAATTTTGGGCTTTTATAGACATTGATTCTCTCTTCACTAGTTGTTTAAGGGAATTGTTGTACTATTTTTAGTTATTATATATATGTTCTTGGTTTTGAAAACTAGCTTTTGTTTATTTTTGTATTTATAAGCTTTTGTGAATTCGAATGTCAATGCATAAAAGTTAAACTTATGAATTTGGGATGCATTTGACTTAATTTGTCTCAATCATGTACCCTTTAAATAGATTAACGATCTATTCACTTATTAACTTATCTTATTTGATTTGTTCATATTAAATTAGTTCTACTCATTTGACATCCTAATTTTTTTCATATTTGGTGTTCTAGTTATTTATATAATAATTATATTATATATGTATTTTAAAAAAGATTTTTTTAAAGAGTCCACACCGGGTGGTTTTGAGAATTGTTAGAATGAATATAAATATCCAGATTGGAATGAGAGTACTCATCTACACAAAATGAGGCTAAATAAGTAGTTAAGACTGAGAAGTACATTATCATCCATCATTAATAACAAATTAATTCCTCCTACGTCTGATTGTGGACAATAAATGTGGACAAAAGAGCAATTGGGATTCTTAGAGAGGTTTTCGATATTAGTAATAATTTGATGCATCTGCCAAAAAGTCTTCATTTTGTTGTTAATCATGTTGATGATAACTTGGGAATCAAACTCAACAATCACAAAAAGAATATTGATGTTGTCATAAAGAATTTGATTTTGATTCAAGATGAGTGTTGATGGGAGGAGAACAACAACTAAAAACGATTGATGATTATAATTTTTAATTAATTTTAGTCTTCATTTGCTAATATTCTAATATGAGCGTATGATAAATTTATTTGTTGAACTAAATATAAAATATAGAGATAATTTTGGAGGCTTCTTTTATGATTTCGCTTCATAATAGTAGTAACTTTTTATTTATTTGAATTTTAGATCCATATTTTAATATTAAAATGCCTTATTAAGATTTAAATACTAAATACTTAAGATCTTTTATTTTTTAACATCTAGATGTATACATAAATTGCATTTATATAAAAATAAATAAATAAATATAAAATACTAAATTAATCTAATATTATATTTATAAAATATTTTGTGTTGAAATGGTTATGCCTAGCATCAGTGGTTGTAGCCTATAGGTGTCCATCGGAGTTAGTGTTGGCTATTAGTGTTGTTAGAGCTAATAGTGATAGTGACTTTGTAATTATATAGGTCGATGATAGCCATTGATGTGAAAGTTGAAAGCTATAGTAAATGATGATATATAATGGTGATTATACTTCTACACCCAATTGCTATTTAGCTATTTTTCACTTCATATTAAATTGTGCATTTTTAAATATCTTACAAATTTTAAGCAGATCATAATAAAAAAATAAAATGCAGATCTAAGGAACCAAACCTAAGCGCCATGTAAGTTTTACGTATACCCTTGCCACTACACTACGGATATGCATTGGCTATAAGGGTTTTCAAAAAATATATATACTATATATTAATATAAAGTAAAATTTGATCTATATAGTGTGTTTTTTCGATCCTAACACTATCGTAGCTCTGCCTTGAATAGCTATGGTGAATTATCGCTAATGATGATGGTGAATAATGATGATGATTATTATTGGTACGTATTGGTAATGATGATAGTTGTCTAGTTGATAATGGTGGACGATGATAATAAACGAATCAAATTAACCATTAATTTTATAATTATAATCATTTGATGGTGTTAAGCCAGTTGTGTTTGACAGATCAGCTATCCCCCACATACAGAACAGCCCACTCCCTCCTAACTTCTCCTTTTGACTCGGACCTTTTTTTCTCTCTCCGCCACGTGTCACCTCTATAAAAACATCTCCACAACCGAAAATTTCATTTTTCGCTCTCTCTCTCTGCTCGGAAAATTTTGAGGTAATGCACTTTTCTCCCTTCCGAATTTCATTCAGATTTCTCTGTAAATTTTGATTTGAAGTTTTTTTTTCTCCGTTCGCCATTTATGATCCTCAGTTTTCGTTCCATTAAGGTGCGTTTTTTTTGCTATTGATAACTGTTTTTGTTCGTTCGGAGATGCATTGTTGTAATTTAGTTATAGATTTCGTAGCAATTGATTTGATTGATTGAGTGATAAAAATTCTATTTCACTTCGGAGATTTTGAAAAAAAAAATTCTCTGTTTTTGCTCGGGATATTGAATTTGAGGTGATGTATTTCTCACAGCCGAAGTTTCACTAAAATGTTCTGTTAGTTTGATTTGTGGTTTCGTTTTCTCCTTACGCTGTTCGGTGATTATCAGTTTTCGTTGAATGAATGTCCGATTTTTTGATTTTTTTATTGCGATTGATACATGTTTTGTTTGTTTTGAGATGCATTGTTGTGATTAACATAGATGTTAGGGTTTGTGATTTGGTTATTGATTTTAATTGTAATTGATTTGAGTGATTGATTAGATTTTGGAGTCAGAATGGAAAATTTCACTTTTTTTATTTAGTGTGTAGCTAAGTGAGTTTTGAGGTAATGCAATTTGACATCTGATTTTCACTTTAGTAAATTCAAAAGGAGTTTGATTTTGAGTTTTTTTCCCCTCCTTATGCCATTCTCTGATATTGAGTTTTCGTTGGATTAAGGTCCGGTTTTTTTGTTGCAATTGTTATATGTTTTGTTTGTTTTGACATGCTTTGTTGTGATTAACATAGGTGCTAGAGTTTTGTGAGAGATTTGAGTGATTATCGTAGTGATTGATCAGGTTTTGGTTTCACAACGGAAATTTCTCTTTATTTTCTCTGCTCAGAAATCGGAATAGCTAAGTGAGTTTTGAGGTAATGCATTTTTACCTACGAATTTCACTAGAAAAAATTCAATGAGTTTGATTTGAGTTTTTTTTTTTCCCTTGCACCCTTCCGTGATCATCAGTTTTTGTTTAAAAAAGGTTCATTTTATCTTTCTTTTTTTCTTCGTCTGTGTGTTTTGTTATTGTGATTGATATCTGTTTGTTTGTTTTGAGATGCATTGTTGTGATTTACATAGGTGCTAGTGTTTGTGATTTGGTTATCGGTTTTTGTGGTAATTGATTTGATTTGAGTGATTGATCAGGTTTCAGCTTTCATCATGAGTGCTGGTGCTACCAACCAGTTGATATCTGTTAGTCCTCCGGAGCTCACATTCCAATGTAATCTCTCTCTCTCTTCATTGTTGATTTGTTGTTAAGACAATTTGAATGTATAAGAATTTCTGTTTAAGAATCTTGTTGTGTGGGTTTAAAAGTTAAGATGTGTAAGTAGAAAGGGGAAATGATTTTGCTTTCAGTTGATCTTTTTCAACATTGACCAGAAATGAGCTCTTTGGACAACTTATGAGAAAATCTTTTTGAACCTGGTTTTTACAAACATTATTAGATAATAGTATTTCTTTTGCATGAAGATTTTGAGTGGGAAAACATTCTCAAACTCTTTAGTTCATTACAAAAAGAAAAGATTTTGCAGAACCTTAAGCAACCACGTTTTGCAAGATTTTTGTATGATTTCAGTAACTTGGTGGAAAAATGCTGCCTAGTATCACCTCTGTGCTATTTTTGTTATTCTCATTAATAGGATTTTCTGTGATGTGGAAATGTGTAATTCCATTCATTTGATCGGAAGTGACTGCCTATTGCTTGAGAATTAGTCGGACAACTCTGATACTCACGGTGCTTAAGAGATAATAGACATTGTGAAATAATCTCATCGTACAACATTAAGAATATGTTTGAGAAGTGGATATGGTGAAGGAACTGTTCAAAGTCATAATCTTTATCCTGTTTCATGCTATATTGGCAATGTTGCTATTTGGAGAATCAAGCGTCTTTGTCTCACCTACAATTTTATCAAATACATTTTGAATATTTTTACTCGTTATACACACTCATGTTTGGTTGTAGTTCTGGCATTTCCTGTCTCAGTTGAGTTGGACAAATAAAGCTACTGCGATCTTAAAGTCACAAACAGCACAGATCTCAAAGTGACTGCCTATTGCTTGAGAAGTTGGATAACTCTGATACTCACTGTGCTTAAGAGTTAATAGACATTGTGAAATAATCTTATTTGTGCAACATTAAGAATATGATTGAGAAGTGGATATGGTGAAAGAACTGTTCAAAATCATATTTTTTATCCTGTTTCATTTTATATGGCAATGTTACTATTTGGAGAATCAAGCATCTTTGTCTTAACTACAATTTTATCAAATACTTTTTGAATATTTTTACTCGTCATACTCACTCATGTTTCGTTGTGGTTCTGGCATTTCCTGTCTCAGTTGAGTTGGACAAACAAAGCTACTGTGATCTTAAAGTCACAAACAGCACAGATCAATGTGTTGCTTTTAAGGTTTGCTTCATCTCGATTGGCAGAAATTCCACAAATCCTTCATTTCTTCTTTAAGGACTTCTGTAACTCATTTCCTTAGTTCACTCTACCTATACTGCTTGTTTTTATTTGATAGGTGAAAACTACTTCTCCAAAGAAGTACTTTGTCCGACCAAACACTGGTATTATACTGCCTTGGGATTCAGGTTTCATTCGAGGTGCCGTTCTTGAGCTTGAATGTCTTTGCAATTCACATAATTTTTTCTAAATTACAGACAGTGTTATTTGTTGTAACAGAATATGTACGCAAGACACTGTTGGCCTAAAATTTTACAGAAACCGAATCAAAGCATACCTCAAGCCTAAAAGTAAAGTGGGATATTGCATTAGATTATATATAGCTAGAGTCTAGAGATATGCCCAAATGTTGTGTGGTAGCTTAGATTGATTTACGTGAGTTGTTAATTGTCTCTCACTTAGGTAGACTACACACCTTTATCTTTCAGGATTGTGACGAAGCGATGCTTCAATGGCTTTAAGTGTCACACTGCACAAGTTTTCTTTTATAATATATTGATTTTCACAGAAAAGTTACCATTATGGGGATTGCTATACTAATTAACCAATAAAAAGGGAAGGAATCAAGGATTATTTCACATACATTTTGTGCAGTTTGAAGTCATCTGTAAAATGGGAAACATTATATGATATACCCCTCTTCGCTTTGACCAGATCGGTGCAGTTGATCAAGAAAGGATGTCAACTAGACAGATCTTCTTTCACTGTCTGTGTCCTTTGATCGTTTTTTTTTTGTTGGTAAAGTAACAATTTTATTACAAAAAGGTGATAGTTACAAAACCAAATAGGGCTGACCACCTGTTTTTGTAAGAATAGAGATTCAAACAATTTTATCTTGATAGTTACAATTTTATCTTGTTGTTTGTTACATCAAAATTTCTTCCACAATCATCTACTACTGTAATCGTAAGATCGTTATCTTTTCAGTAGGGCAGATTGGCATTTTATATTTAGGTTAAGTTTTTGATGTGTCTGCAGTCACCCTTCAAGCTCAAAAGGAGTACCCAGTGGATATGCAATGCAAGGACAAATTCCTCCTACAGAGTGCAGTTGTGAATAATGATACTGATGAACTTCCTCCAGATACTGTAAGAATTTTATGTCGAGAGAATCTGTGTAATATGCTTACAGAGTGAATAACCTTCTTCCTATTGTATTATATTAGTATTATTTTATTTTTATAAATGTTCTATACTTCTATTAATTTATCTTTGATGCATCCAGTTTAATAAGGATGGTGGAAGAACTGTAGAAGAGTGCAAGCTTAGGGTTGTTTACATGTCTTCTCATTCTTCTCCTGGACCTTATGAAGATGTATTTCGACAAAGTTCTGATTTCACTTCAGTAAGTTCTAACTTTAGCTAGCATTTTTGTCTACCACTTCAAGTGCTTCTTTGAACCTCACGTTTTTCACGAGGGTTAGATATTTCTTCCCAGATGTAATAATGCTGAATTTCTTGGGAGATGATGGCTAGTGGCTGAGATTTATAAGCATGCAGCTAAAATTCCCTTAGTTTTGGAAAACTAGGCTTATTTTGTGCACTGAAATTATTTTCATATTTGCCTTTCTACTTTTCTCATCCTACATTGAAAAGCCAGAGACTGCTCACTTTTGTGATATAATTTGTGCTTTTGGTTGACTGTCAGTGTCTGGGAATTGATTTATAATGTAGAACACTTCATATAATACCCATACGGAGATGTCCATATAAGACACATCGGGTCGCAAAAGGAGCACTAAAGGGCCCATGCTTGAAGCAGGATTTATTTTTTGGAACATTTATCCAAGGAGTTGAGTCACTAGAAAGTCCATTTACTCAGCTTAGTTACTCTCTCTCTCTCTCTCTCTCTCTGCCTCATTCGCAACAAAGAGTTTATCCTCTCTGAAGTCTGGGAAACCGTGTAGAGCATGTAATGTCTTGAGTAACTTTTCAAAAGAACCCATTACTTTATTTCCCCACTTATGCAATACAAAAACATAAAAAGTACATTGAGTGACTTTTCTAAAGCCGTAATTACCTGATATCCTCTGATTTAATGATAAGATTCTGAAAACAGATGGTTTTGCTTCCCACTTTAAGGAAACTATGCAATACCATAGCCTAGAAACTGCTAACTTTAAGCACTGGTTATCTGTAATGTCATTGTGTTCAATTTTCCCCCACTTATAGTCGGTCAACAAATATTCTGTTAGGCTTGAGGAAATATCTAGATTGTGATGGTAGGGAAACTTTTATGCACATTTCTAGTTTGCACGCACGTGTCTGCATCATTTAAACATTTCTAATCATAATTGCGTATTCTAGTATTCTACAAGAGGATAAATTTTAAGTGCCTTGTGTGTCTGACTTGGGAAGAGTTCTGCTTGTATGCTATTTTCTATTATGCTATGATCTTTTTTTGGTCAATATTCTGCAATGATCTACTCCAACTATGTACATGAAGATAAAGATAGACTAGCAGCTAAGTGCCAATTAATGCTAAAAATTTCCCTTTGTTGGTATAGAATCAAGCGTTGCAGCGTATCAAAGATGAAAGGGATGCAGCTGTCCGACAAACACAACAGCTGATCCAGGATCTGGTTAGTTTACTTATTTATATTTTCCCTTTAATGTTTATCGTTGCAACTTAATTCTTATAGGCCGTATGCTAGTCTAAATCAATAAATAATAGAACATAAGCTGGCTCAATCTGCAGAGATAAACTAGTTAGAGTAATCCTCATTAACACATGGTAAGTGGTTAATAATATATTCGAAGTTCTTACATTTGACTCAGTAATAGCTCATGTAAGCCACCTTATTTTGCAGTTCAATTGGTAAAACAGAAACGGTAGTTTCTGGGAGGAAAAAATCTCGAAGTTGCACTTTTAGCAGGGAAAGCATGATAAGTCTGGTGAATAGGAACTTTCTTAGATACTTCTTTCTTTATTAGTAGCAGACAGTAAGTATGTAAAAAAGAAGGGGATAGGAAATTAACTTGGCCACTAATTTATATAGGTATACAATGGTAATCAAGTATCTAACATTTTGATATTTCGCTTCTCTCGGGAAGCGAGAATGATGATGACTTGTACGTGCTTCACTTTTGAACTCATATCATCTTCAACACGTTGCACGGATGTGGTGTAAAATAGGAAAGTCTTCTTGTGTTATGGACGGATGAATATAAAGAAGCTAGTCCAGGAGAGTCTGGTTTGGGTAGATGTAATTTGAACATAAGCTCTTTGAGAAGAAAATGATGAATCAGTGAACAGTGAGGATACATAAAGTCTATCCAAACTCGCCTGGGTTGAGGCGTAGTTGTTGTTGTATCAACTTCTACGCATGAATCTATGACCCACCTTTCTCATATTTTTCTGCTTCTCTAACTTGCAGGAAATGATGAAGAGACGAAGAAGTCGGAATGATCCAGGCTTCTCTCTAAGGTTTGCAATTGTTGTGGGAGTCATTGGCCTAATGGTTGGCTTTCTGCTGAAATTGTTGTCTTCACCTACAGTAGAATAGCTTGCATTAGGATAAGCTGTCTACATCATACCCCTTGGGTACGTCCCCCGGCCCCTGCTAACTTGGGATGCTTTGTGAACTGGGCCGCCCTTTTTTACCTTAAGTAGAATATCTCAAGTTTCTTCATTCTCGGATTTAACTGTATAATTTTCTATTTTTGATGAAGCCTGAGAGGAAAAGAGCTTGCGTAGCTCTATTAATTTTGTGTAAATTGATTAATTTATAATTTACTTATAATCCTTTCCCATTATATATTTTGTATATATACTAGGGTGGCTCCAGGGCGAAGCTAGTAAACAATTGCTTTAGGCCCCCAAACTGTATGATTTTATATTCACTTAAAAACAATATTGAAGATTGTAAATAAGTTCAAAATTATCATATCATCATATCATATATTACTAAAAGTGGGAAGCTCCAAAGTGTAAAGTGAAGTACTATTTTACCCCTATACTAAAAATTATTTTTAAAATTCATATATTATTAGTTATTATATATTAAATATTATTGGATGCTAGAAATCTACTTTTTTTTTTTAATGAAATAGTCAAATGCCCGAAGAATTTGAAAAGTTAGTTTTTCATTAAAAACATAAAAAAAATTGCATTCATCTATTCAAACTGTCAATCATTACTATTAAAATATAAAGAATGTGAAGAGTTAACATTGAATTAAAGCCATAATAAAAGACCATAATCATCTATATAATCAAATATATACGGATCATTTTGATAGAAAAGAAAGGAGAGAAAAAATCATGAATTTTGTGGATTAATGTTGGAGGAGAGAATTTTGTTCTCATTTTTTTTATTAGAGAAATCTAATTCTCACATACACACATATATAAGTTTACCTAGGCAAGAGGGTCTATCGAATATCTCTTACCTCTCATCAATACAGGTACCAAAAATTATGTCATCAAAGCTTTAGACATATGAAAAGAAATCTCTCATTTTTGTTGGGATTTTATATAGCATGAGATAAATGTAATTATTGGCCCTTTGTCCTAATATAAAATATTAAGATTCGTGTATTTAGTTTCTGATTTCTTGTTTGAGGCATTAAAAAAACATTTACCAAAATGATATCATCATATGCCAACATTTTTTTTGTAACATTGCTAAATTTTCGAATCAAACCAAAAAATCGAACAATTTTTATACTCTTAATATTTCTCCAGTCCCTTTTTAAAAAAAAAATAATTTTTTGGGTTTTATTTCTTCTTGTACAAAGCTAAAAAAATAATAAATCTAACAAAAATCTAATATACAACATTATTGAAAAGAGGAATAGATATCTTATCTTATCCTATATTTGTAGATGAAAAAGATTTAAATGGTTTATGGAGGATAAATTGATAATCTCTTTAAGGAATATATATATAAAAAGATAAGAAAAGAGGAGAGTTCTATTACACCACCTCCCACTACTTTTTCCCTTTAAACCCTTTTTTTCCTCCATCTATTGGAATAAAATTATTTTATGTTTCATTTTATATAGCATTATTTTTTTAATTAGTATATTAATAAAATAATGATATATCTTTTTATATATATATAATTTAACTTAAAAAATTTCATTACTCTTTAATAATGTGCTTTTATGACTACATAAATCTCATGTCATATTTAATATCATAAATTTTAATTTTGTTATCATTCAAATATCGGCGTATAAATTAAAATAGATAGAATATTACTTAGGTTAGTTATTTGTAATGCTTTTAAAGTTCCACAACATGGAAAATGAGTGTGTGGGTGGGCTTTAAAACCACAAATTCTAGCGGTCGATGATTCAATTCTTTCAAATTATTTCTCGTTATTGAGAAAAGATAACAGAGATAAAGTACGAATTTGTTTTATAACAAGAATAATTAATTGTTGTTATTTTAAAATCAATCTATTCACACATTTTAATAATATTTTTCCTTATTTACTAATAAATCAACTAATTAAACTCATGTTGCTATAATCAATTCGATCCCCGATTGAAACGGGGCAAACACCTAGGGGGAGGGGAGAACATAGCAATAAATTGCAATCCTTGTATTTTTTTATAGTAGTAATATTAGAAAAAATCTTGTACTTTGTGTTAATTAAAGTTTTTAGCATAATATGTTAATATTCTCTTGGTCTCATGTAAGTAAGACAAATATGTGTCTCATCAATTTGTGATCTTGATTAGTATCCATCACACTCAAATTGATTTCAATGTAATGGTTTGGAATTTCTTTATTTTTAATTAGAGAGAAGAGATTTTAGATTTGAAATTCTGAAAATAGAAAAAAAAATTGGTTGAGAGTGTTGGCTTAAAAATATAAATTCTGCAATGAATTTAATCGAATTTTAAACCAAGAGGGATATATAGAGAAGAAAAAAAATTAAATTCCTCCTCTTATTACTTGGTTTAATTTTGAAAGTGATTATTCTTAATTTATTAAGGCCTTTGGGGTTAAGCAAACGTGTTTTACTTCAAACATTAATGGGGTACCCTTTTTTGACTTTAATTAATTGTTATCTTCTTTACATACACGTCATGAGATATTGAAATGGCTCTTCATGACTTTTATAATTAACACATAATTTTTTTTAAAAAAAATTCATCTGGTTTTAAAGTTTATTTTAAATGTTTAAAAGTTTTAATATCGTTAAAATGTTATTTATCCCATCAAACACTATTACTATTAGATATTATATTATTTAAAATTATCACTATTGGCCAATACAATCATCCTCTAGTCAAAACACACAATTATCATTGTTAGCCATTACCATAACCATCATCATAATATTTTTTAGATACTTTGTTGCTATAATATTAAAATAAAATTAATATTTTATATTTAAATAAAACAAAATTTAATTTTTTAGATGTTTAGAAAATAAATCATCTTAATTATTTACTATTTTTATCTTAATATTTGAAATATATCTTTAGATCCACACA
>JAJOOO010009753.1:0-17203 GCA_029582685.1 Solanum piurae | reverse complement strand
AGTCTATTGAAAAATTATTTATTCATAAAATGCATTAGTTGTTGATAATTTTTATACCAAACATCTATTGAAAAGCTTCAACAATGATAATGGTGAAAAATGTATAGTTATATAGATAAATAAGAAGAAAGAAAGAGAAAAAAAAAAATTAAAAAAAAATGGAAATTAAGAAAAAAAAGTAGGCAATTCACTCTTTCAAAGAGAGTGACATATACTCTATATGCCAACTCAGCATTTAAGGGCTTATTTGTTCCATTTTAAAGTAGTTCAGGGGGTAATAGGACTCCCGCGAAGAATAGGAGTGTAGTTGGAAATTCGGTAATAGATTGGGAGGTCATTTGGCCATTTTCTCAAATTTTTACTAGACATAAAAAAATTTGTTCAAAGAAAAAATTGTTTGATTGTTAAAATCTAATTGATACAGATGAAATATGTGTCATTCGTTAATTACAAGTTGCTATAAAAATTCTTTTGTTTACCAAAATCTCGATGTTCAATCAAAATACATCACATCAATTGATACGGATGAAATAGATGTCATACACTACAAGTTACTATAAAAGTTCTTTTATTCTCACCAAAAAAACACTTCTTTTATTTACTTAAATCTCGATGTTCAATCAAAATACATCACATCAATTGATACGAAAGGAATACTATAAGATAGACTGAGAGAGTGAGGGCTGTGGCAAATGCAATGCATAGCTAATCAACAGTACATTTTTTCTGAAGACATTTCTGACTATTATGTCTGTATGTCTACTCCTCTTTGTTTACAGCTTTATATCTTGCTCAATTCACTTTTAGATTCTACTACTATAACTACAACTACAACTACTACTGCTTCTGAATGACAAAAGAGACAACTCTATGTTTGGCATTTTTATTTATTTATTTTTTAAAAATAATAATATGAGATAAGGTTAAGTCGTATAATCCTGCTTTTTAAATTTAATTTCTAGTATATGTAGTGTGTTTTAAATTAATTTTGAGAAAGACTTGTTATTCAGGTGAGTCACCTTAATGGTGTGGTAAATAGTGGATTTAATATGGCCCTCCTTAACTAGAAAGGGCGATGAAAGTATCTTAGATTCCACATTATGTTGTGGGATGAGGAGAGAGTCGCATTGTGAAGCTTTGTTATAAGTTAATTTGTTGATAAAGACACAAATGATTATCCTACCTGGCTACCTTTGTCATATTTGAATCTCGAATCTAAAATTTTGTTCATTATACAAATCTTTTATATATGACAGAGCCAAAAATGCTCATAAAAAAAATTAAAAACAATAGAAGGTAACATTTGAGATTCAAACTTCCGAGGTGATGAAGCAATTTTACATGGTAATTTGTTTAGTGTAATTCTCCAACGAAGTGTATTCAATTGAACCATAGTCTTGACCGATATAAGTTTTGACCCCCCCTAATTGAAAAATTGTAATTTTTACCTAACTTTTTGCTACTAATAAATTTTTTTGTTATGTCAAGAGAATTCAACAATTTGTATTAATTATAAAAGAAACTTGACCTAGATAATTAACAACAATATGAAATAACAAGCTAATTATAGAGTTACATACTTAAAATCCTTACTTGGAATTAATTTGCCAAAAACAAATGTTAGTTCAATCAAATTTTAACATTAATGAAGCTCAGAGACAACCTGGTTTTACTAACTCTCTGTGTCTTCATCATCAATTTGCCCCACCTAGAGAACATATGCACATATAAACATACATGCAAAAGAAGACAAAAAGTCTCTAGTCAAATCCCAATTTTTTGCTCTCATCACAAAAGGATAGAAAAAAAAATAGCTGTCTATGTTACACCTTTAATTTTGGGATGTGATTTATTTTTTTCTCAACTCTACGTGAAAGCGAGATACTTTATATAGTGAACTGTTTCTTTAATTCTCCTAAAACATGATAATAATAATAATAATAATTTCCATTATGTGGTGCATGTCCATCTCCAAAAACTCTAACAATGATTTTTTATGTTTTGCTATTTTCTGAATGTAATTTTTTTGACGAAAGGAATTTAATTGAACCTTCTTCGAATGGTATAACTTTGACCATTCTTTTGATTGAATACTTGATATAGATTAACTAAACCAACACATGAAATAACAAGCTAAATAGAGTTACACAAATCTTCAATCAAATTATGCAACATGGTCTAGCTACATTCTTAATTTGTTCATCATCCCTTTGCCCCTCTAAAGAACATATGCACACAAATGCATACTTGCAAAATAAGTCAAAAAACATAAAAATCCTAGTCAAATCTCAATTTTTCTTTAATTAGTCACTCCCATTCTAGCTATTTGTTTGCATTACACTCCTTGGGATGCGACACTATCTATAGTTCTGCATGAGCGCGAGATACTTCTTGCACTGAACTGCATACCTTTTATAAATCTAAAGTTCCATTTCCATGACTTCATCATTATCATCTTCTTCTTCTTCCTCGTCCTCATCTCCTTCAACATGATAATAAGAATTCTCACTATGTGGTGCATGTCCATCACCAAAAGCTTTAACATGATCTTTAAGTGACCTCTTATGCTTAAAATCAGAACCACATATACAAAACCAAAGTTTTCCACAATTTTTCTCATGAGTCCTCCAATCTCCTCTTACAGCAAAATTCTTCCCACATTTTCTACAATTAAATGGTTTAGCCCCATGTTTTCTTTTATAATGTGTTTGAAGAGTCCTAAAATCTTTCAATGGCTTTGATCTTGGATGGTCTATGTTGTTCTTACAACCTTCAGCACAACAATAACAAGGCAACCTTAACATTGATGAAGCTTGTTTTGTCCCTTTTAGTGAATCTGGTCCCTTTCTATATTGTGATCCATGCCCCCACATATGCATCTAATAATACAAAAAAAAAAAAGGTCACTAGTTAATTAATTTAAGGGAAAAAAATGTAACATATAACAAGTTGGACCAAGCAAAATTAAACTTGCCTATTTTTGGTAAGTTGGAAATTTAGGTCACTTGAAACTTGACTAAAAGTACATAGATATGAGACAATAAAAAGACAAAATTCAAGAAGTTCAATGTCATGAACATACATATGTGGAAATATTATATATGTGGAAATTAAATTTAAGAAAATAGTATAAATATTAAGTTATGAACCTACATTTTTCAAGAAGGGTAGAAATCTTGAAAATTCTGAATCTGCCTCCGCATGTAAGAGAAGAATGTGCATGGTTATATATGAACAATTAGCACACAGAGGTAGAGCCAGAATTTGAGGCAAGTACAAAATTTGAAAATAAACTACTGATTTCAGCTGAATTCGTAAACTATACTCTAGCTCTACCCTATTAGCACAAACACATTATATACAAGTGACAACCCTAATATATAGTCACAAGTAACTAAAATTGCATATACAAGATCTTCAACATGACTAAAAATGTATACATATATATATATAGAGAGAGAAAATAAACTAAACCTGCATGTTGTTGAATCTGTTGAAAGTTTTGTTGCAAACAGCACAAGAGAATTGAGTAGGTCCAACAAGAATTTGGGCAGGAGTTGGAATCCAATATTGTCCATTTACTAGTGAAATATTGTTATTATTACTATTGTGATCCCCTTTGCTTCTACTAGGATTATTGTTGTTGTTTGAACTTATTGTACTTGATGAATCAATATGAAGAGCCACAGTGACACTTTCTTGATTATTATAACTTTGAAATTCATGACAACTAGAGGAAGAAAAATAGTCATGAAAAATTGTACTATTTTTTTGGCCAGGAGGACCAAGAGAGAGGACAGTAGAAAGTTGATCATCTTCAACTAATTGATCACTAGAAGATAAATATGTGATAGAATTATTATGATTACTTTGCATGGTTAGAAATCTAGTGATCTATGAAATTTTATGGAGGAGGAGGAGACAAAGGCTATATAAATTAAACTAAAGTTTTTTTTAAAGAGTTTATGACTAAAGGGTAATAGTAACAATAGGTGATCTTGGGTTGGGGACTTTATGCTAGGATTTTGTTTCTTTTTAGCTAAGGGGAGTAGAGGGGTGGGTGGGGGTGTGGGGGACGGGGGCAAAGATGCTAGGTTTTCTTGTCTGTCTATACTCTACTATACATACTACTATTTATACTTTTTGGTACACACCATTTTGAATAATACACAATTTCCACTATATATCTCTCTCAAATTATCTGTCGTGTTTTCTTTTTTAACATGTTCCCTAAGAAAGTATAGTTATCATGCCAAAAGGTGTCGTTTTAGCAAAACTCACGCATTGATTAAGAAATTAGTACATATGATATGTAGTTTTCTAAACTAGAGTATTTCTGTTTAATAAATGTCTCTTCAAAATTGAACATTATTAAAAAGATGAAGTATAAAGGTAAAGTCGAAGAATATATACTAATTTTTGTCTTGAATTTTTAAAAGGTGATACTAACTTTGGAACGGAGATGATATTAATTAGGAGAGGTTTTGATTATTTTACCCATATTTGTATCTTAAAATATAATCTCTATCTTTTCATTAACTGAGATATTTATAGTCTTCCAGAACAATTATTAGTGAGGATAAAAAAAATGGAAAAAACATGAATTGAATAGTGAACCAAATAAGATGCTAGATTCCCAATTTGTATTTTTAAGGCCTTGTCACTTCATATGTCTCATAGTTGTTTCCTCCTTTCATTTCTCTCTCCATTTTTATGTGTTCTCCTATGAAAGGTTACATTGGCAAATACTGTACATTCTGCATATCCTACACTGCCCAATGTACCCTTCTTCTACTTCTTGTCTCTATGCCTAAGGGCAAAACCAATAGTATAATCTTTTAACATGGATTGTTCTTTTTCATTTCTTATAACTCAATGTTATCTTTATTGAGGTTCAAACTAATTCACATTTATGCTGCGTGTTAGGACATATTTAAAGGGAAAAGTTCTCCATACTCAGGATTTTGAACTAGGGTTGTTCAAAATAAAATCGAAACTGATAATTCGAACTGAAAAAAAGTTATTGGTTTAGCGGTTTTGATAATGGTTTTGATTTTTTTTGTTATCGGGTTATCGGTTTTTAATGGTTTTTTCTTAACGGGTTAACCAATAACCCGATCGTAAATTAGATAATTATATTTATACCATTTTGTATATAAAGTCCTTGACTTAGAGTTTGGTTTCCTACTTTTATTTTTGGTTGTCTCAAACACTTGGTTATTCTACAATGTAAAAGTGTTTGCTTTTGAGCAAGATGTAACTTGTGAACTCATGTGCATGGTTTATTTGGTTTGTCACCTTATTTCTAAGTGTTTTTTAATGTTTTTTTTTTGTATCAAATCTTAACGGTTAAACCGATAATCAAACCGATAACGATAAAAACCAATAAACCAATAACCGATAAACCAATATCTTAATGGCTCTATAACGACTTAGCATCTCTACAAACCGATAATCAATAAGCCAAACCAATAAGCTTCAAAACCGAACCAAACCAAACCAACCAATACGCAGCCCTATCATGAACCTGAGGTCTCTGTTTAAAGGTAGAGAGATTCTATCAATTTCACCACAACTCTAGATTGAATATGAATATTGTTAATTTTTAAGTTTCCCATTTTGTTTTTAAAAATCTAAGGCATATTGTCTCTTTCAGATTATGTCTATCCATATGATTGTATGAGTTTAACTTTTTGTACACTAACAATGTCAATTAAATTTTATATTATTAGATTATCGTGGGATGGATAGGAATTAATATTCCTTCATTCTTAAGTATAGGTATTCTCGAGTTTGAGTTCTGTAATACCTTACATGATACAAATTCAAGGAAGAAAGATGTAATACTGCAAAAGGCGAAGTCATCTAAACAGCAACAAAGAAGCCTTTATTGAACTAGTTGATAGGCCTTTCATGAAAAAACACAAGTTGATTTGATGGCTTTGTAAGTTAAATTTTTTTAAAAACTCTGACTAAAATTTTGCACCATAAAGCTCTCTCATTTCACTTCACTTATCCCAAAACTTTTTAACTTCTTTTAGTACGTACATTATGCATGGGGACTTGACGAAACCTACAAAATGCTACTTCTCTTAATTTCTACCTACGAAATCAAAATTTGAAATTTATAATTTTTTAATTATAAGTTTTTTTAAGGTACTATTAGACTCAAAATTATTTTCCCCGTTAAAATATATAGTCTGAAACAAATTTTAGATATTTCTGTGATTATAGATCATTTCAGCCATGGAAAAGGGAAATTTTCAGAGTTGAGTTGTATTTAATCATAGAAATGTGACATTCATTTTCTGAACAAACTAAAAAAAAAGAAAGGATATCACATAAATTGGGACAAAAAATAATAATTTGTACATATTCTATAAATTTTTAAGATTTAAAATAAAATTACAATATTCGATCAAGTTTATAGTCGACACTCTAGCTTCGGACCTATATATAGTGGTGTTTTAGGCCAGTGGTTAGTCATATCCATAGTTATTTACAGAGAGTTTTTTTCAGATATATATAAATGCAGAACTTTGTTGGAATTTGGATTTAAGGTAGTGAAAATTAACTTCTATTTTTTTTTTGTATGTTTTGTTTTACTATTAGGATTATTCTAATCCATAAGCTAAAAACTAGAAATTTTATACTCCAAAAAAAAAGGGTAACCTTAGTTTAACTTAATTAAAATGAGGAAAAGGCGTGAATACCTTCTTGAACTATGATCGAAATTCCAAGAACACACATTTTTTTTCTATTTAATGGGATTCAGTTACATATGATCTTAAATTGCCAAAAATAGTGCAAATTTAACGCATATGTATTTAAGATACATGAAATCCAGTGTATCCGACACATTATGTAATTATGTAAACTATCATTTCATTAAGTAATTAGCATCTATAATATCGTGTTTTATGAAATTTTCCACTTCATGTTTATTATCAAAGTGGATTTGTCCCAAAGCTAGACAAATGCAAATAGAAGAACAGGAAAATTAGGAAAAAGACCAGTCTATGTTTGTTTTAAGCCCAATTGAAGCCCATTTAGTTTTTGGTTGTTAGAGGCATACAGGCCCAAGATTGGCGGCCCGAATAGTTAAAATACAATATAAAATCATCCCGAACTTGAAAACAAATATTCTTAATTATTTAGTATTCAGATGTTATTGATATTCAAATGTGTATTCAGATTTCGAAGTCTGAATCTTAACGCATCATCTTAATATTCAAATTCCGACCCCTGAATCTTAATGCAACATCTTAATGTTCAGACGTGTATTTAAATTCAAATGTTTTAATCTTAATAAGTAGATATATTTAATGTGATTAAGTTATCTACCTAATGAGCATTCGAGAACAAATGGAAATAGTTTAATCTGGATATTCTTAAATCAAGACTTAAATGGGCCCTTCAATTAAAAAATCTCTAATAATTAATAGAACTTTGGAGCAATTATTAATCTCTCTGTTTCCACTCTAAGGTGAGATATATTCCTTGTTAGTTTTCTATTTTATTTTTCCATATTTGCTAGTCGATATGAATCAATGGGAGTCCTCGGATACATCATTTCCAACACTACGATTGATTAAACTGATCAATTGTAGCGAGTCAGTTTGCATTTCAGCTCAAAGCACTAAAGAAGAGGTAGAAAATACTGAAGATGGTTAGTGATTTCATTATTGTCAGGTACATTCCTTCGATGGAGAATTATATTGTATGTATAAGGCGAAAGTTATTTCTTCATATTTTGGCCCCTTGCACCTTGTTTGGATGATTGTTTAGTATTGTTTTCATAATGTGTCGTATTATATTGTATCGTACTTTATTATTCTAAGAAATACAATGTTTGGATTGATTGTATCATTCTCCACTGTTACATAAGGTCACACATTAAGAATTTGAATGATAAACCTACAAGAAAAGTAGGGTACGATGTGGAATTACTATGCAAAAAGTTTGGTCAAGGATGAAATATGATTATTAAATAATAAATAAAGACAAATGAGAAAAACATATTAAGGTAATGACACGATCATACCATTTTCGAATGTTACATAAAATGAGATTTTCCGTCATTACCTAACGACAAATTTAAATAATACTACAATAAAATTTATGTAACAATCTAAACAAACATTATATTTACTAACAATACAATACAATACAATACAATACAATACAACAGGTAACAACCATCCAAAGAAGGTGTTAGTGAAAATTCTAATTGAGCCATCGAATATCATTGTAATTTGTATGAAACACACAAGAAGAAAAGGTTTTTTCCCCTCCTTTTTGCAACTAAATATATTTCTATCTTGATATGAAACACAAAATTATAGCATGTTTAAATAAAACAATTCAATCTATCATTTACAAATAAAATAAAAATAAAAATGCCCCTCCAGAGATTCGAAGTGGATTTGGCCCAAAGATAGACAAATGCAAATAGAAGAACAAGAAAATATGAAGAAAAAAAAATGCTAGTCTAAGTTTGTTTAAAGCCCAATTGAAGCCCATTTAGCTTTTGGTTGTTAGGGGCATACAGGCCCAAGATTGGCGGCCCAAATAGTTAAAATACAAAATAAAATGATCCTGAACTTGAAAAACAAATATTCTTAATTATTTAGTATTCGCATCTTAATATTTAAATGTGTATTCAGATTCCGACCTCTAAAATCTTAACACATCATCTTAATATTGAGATTCCGACCTCTGAATCTTAATGCAACATCTTGATATTCAGACGTGTATACAAATTCAAATGTCTTAATCTTAATAAGTAGATATATTTAATGTGATTAAGTTTTCTACCTAATGAGCGTTTCAAGAACAAATGGAAATAATTAAATGTAGATATTCTTAAATCAACACTTAAATGGGGCCCTCAATTAAAAAATCTCTAATAATTAACTGAACTTTGGAGCAATTACTGATCTCTGTTTCCACTCAAAGGTGAGATATATTCCCTGTTATTTTTTCCTTTTTGCTATTTCTCATTTGATTATTTCTCACATTTTTTATGTCTAGTTTTACACTATAGTCTACAATCTGATAAATTAGGGTTGGATCTAATCTCATCCTGTACTTTTAAAGTCAACTCCTAGTTCTATCTTTTTGCTACCATTCTTTTTCAATTTTGTGTAAGACTGAAGCCATAGATCCTTTCAAGCAATTATTGATCTCTAAGGTGAGATTCCTTTCGTTTTACTTGCATTTGATGCACTTGAGCAGAGAGTTTTTCGAAAATAGTCTCTCTATTTCCACGAAGCAGTGGTAAGATCTTCATATTATTTTCATTATATAAAATTGTTAATTTAATATTTTTTAAATGCTCTGATTTTAATTAAATTCCTATCATACTTAAATTTTTATGTAATATTTTGGTAATATTAATTTTAGATTTTAAAAATGATGTATATTCTTTGCAACTTGAGAATTTTATGATAAATTTATATCATATTTGATCTTTTTTCATAAATTACAAGTATTCAAGATGCGTCAAGAAGTACGAAAAAACTTGCTTTGAAAATCATCTCATAATAATATGCAATAATAACTCATACGTTAATAAGTTTCACTCATTGATAAACTAATTTACATTAAAATAAATTGTATAGGCAAGTGTATATTGAACATGATGTATAATACAATTACTTTCTTTAATATTATCCGCGCAACATGCGGATACGTATTCTAGTTAAAAATAATATGGTCCAATAAAAGAGTGTCACGTGTAATTTTATAAAGTCAACCTTGTCAATTACTAGATCTATCTTTCTCCTATACCATCAGTTTTCATTCTTCAAGATTCAAAGTCCACAAAACATCTTTTACAATTCTTCCTAAGAGGGAAACTATAGAGTTAACACAATCATATAGCAATTATTAATCTCTCTATTTGCACTCTAAGGTGAGATTCCTTTTTTAGCAACTCTTGATGCACTTGAGTTGGGTGTCTTTTGGAAATAATGTCTCTACCTCCACGAAGTAGTGGTAAGATCTGCGTACACTCTACTCTGGTTTGTTGTTGTTTTGTTATTTCTAACTTAATTGTTTGTCACAATTTTCATGTCTTAATTTACTATTGTAATGGAATATATACGTAAGATTCCTTTTCCTTTACTTAGATTTAATGCACTTGAGTTGAGGGTCTTTTGGAAACCGTCTTTCAACCTCCACGAAGTAGTGATAAGATCTGCGTATACTCTACTCTGGCAATGTTATTATTTTGTTATTTCTAATTTGATTGTTTGTCGCAATTTTCATTCCTTGTTTTACTATAGTAATGGAACATATATACTCGTATTTGTAAGATTCCATTTTCTTTATTTAAATTTGATGCACTTGAGTTGGGTGTCTTTTGGAAATAATGTCTCTACCTCCACGAAGTAGTGATAAGATATGCGTACACTCTACTCTGATTTGTTGTTGTTTTGTTATTTCTAATTTGATTGTTTGTCACAATTTTCATGTCTTGTTTTACTATAGTAATGGAACATAAATACTCATATTCATAAGACTTTAGGTGTGGCATTGTTAATCATTAGAGTATATTCTTCTTAATGTAGATTTTATTTCCAACAATCGTTAAAGAGATCAAGCTAATTAAATGGAGAATTCTGAAGAGTCTTGCATCGAACCTTATTATCCATCAATAGACGAAGAACCAGTGGGGTTTGATGATGATGCAGAAAATATATTTAAGTATTTGATAAGTGGAAAAAAGGACCTGGACGTTGTCTCGATTGTTGGAATGGCTGGTTTAGGGAAAACAGCTCTGGCTAGAAAGATATACAATAGTCGTTCTATTATTGATCATTTTGATGTTCGAGGTTGGTGTTCTGTTTCAAAAACATATAATAGCATAGAGTTGGTGCTTCAGATTCTAAAACAAATTATAGGTGATCATCGTTCTAACTATGTTAACTTGGATTATGCTGTAGACAGATTGAGGATGTGTCTACACGGAAAAAGATATCTTGTTGTATTAGACAACACATGGGATGCCAACACATGGGATGATATTCGATTCTGTTTCCCTGATCGTGATAATGGAAGTAGAATAATGGTAACAACTAGAAATGAAGAGTTGGCTATGTATATGAGGAGGGATAGTGTTCCTTATTCGCTTCCATTTCTAAAAGATGAAAAGAGTTGGGAACTATTGCAGAAGAAAGTATTTCCACGAGGGAACTCGTGTCCTTTGGAGCTAGTCAAGTTAGGACAACTAGTTGCCAAAAAATGTAAAGGAATACCTTCTTTGATTATTATGATTGCTGAAACTCTTTCAAGAGAAAGAGAAGCGTCTTTGTGGCTTAAGGTTGCATATGATATAAGTTCTTATGTTTCCGACAAGGAGATGAGCATGAAGACGATACAATTAAGTTATGACCATTTACCGGATCATTTAAAGCCTTGCCTTCTCTACATGGGATTGTTTCCTAAAGATTACGAAATTCCAGTGTCTGATCTACTCAAGTGGTGGATAGCTGAGGAGTTTGTGCAGAACATTGACACGTTGAAGCTAGAAGAATTATCAGAGATTTGCTTGTGTGATCTTGTTGGAAGTAACCTCGTAGTGGTTTCTAAAACAAGATGGAATGGTAAAATGAAATGCTGCATAGTTCTTGATCAAGTCCGTGAGTTTTGCTTGAGAAAAATTACAGAAGAAAAGTTCATGCAGCTCATAGTGCCGTATAGTTATCCATATCAACCCAAAGAACAAAGGTTATGTATGTACATACATGACCGTACTATGACAAGTGATTTCAAGGGAAGTGATCAGGAGTTCATTGTTCATCCGAAATTCAGTATATTGGACAGTAAGAATCCTTTCCGTTTGCTTAATAACTTAAGACTTGTTCGGGTTTTACATTTATTGGATATCTACTTGGACAATTCTTTGAGTGCTGCATTTCAGTCATTGCCTCACTTGAGGTACCTTGCAATTTTTGTTAAAGCATTTGATTTCAAATGGGTGTCACACCTACTTCATCTACAAACTTTGCGGGTTTGTTCATCTTATATAATGATATCCCCTGCTATATGGAAAATGTCAAAGTTGAGGCATGTGGACATAAATGAATTCCCAATTACAATATGGGAAGACGATGATATTGTGTTAGATAACTTGAAGACTCTTGGAATGTGTTCTATGTCCGCGGCTGACATGACTTGGGAGTTTTGGAAAAAGTTTCCAAATCTTGAAGAACTCAGGCTCCACATAAATGAATTTGAAGATCATGTTCCTTATCATTTTTGCTTTTTCCCCTGGCATCTCAAGTGTTTGTCCCTCAGTGAAATTTTCCTAACGGATGAATTAGTTTCAAGTATTGCACAATTGCCATCCCTTGAGACTCTTAAATTATCCGAGATATACTTTGCAGGGGAAAAGCATTGGGATCTCAGAGATTATGACAGGTTTGAACGACTCAAGTTTTTGAAATTACATCGTGTTTTTATGACCAAATGGAGTTGCACAGAGGAATCATTTCCTCGCCTTGAATATCTTGTTATAAAAAGTTGTCCCAAGCTTGACGAGATCCCGTTTACCTTTGTTGATATTCCAACACTACAATTGATTAAACTGATAAATTGTAATAAGTCAGTTCGCGACTCAGCTTGGAGCATTAAACAAGAGTTAGAAAATATTGAAGGAGACGACAGACTCCGAGTTAAAGATATCCCCAAGAACTACTAAAGATGGTAAGTGATTTCATTATTGTCAGCTACATTCCTTCGACGCAGAATTACATTGCATGATGTATCTTTTTGTATTGTGTTGTATTGTATTTTAATGAAGGGAAAAAGGACAAATATATCCCCAAACTATCGTAAATGGTATCTAAATATCCTCCGTTATACTTTTAGGATGTTCATGTCCTTACCGTCCAAATTTTGAAGCGTATGTACCCTTGTGATAGACGGCGGGACACGTGGCATTATCTCAATGACTTGCCCAAAATTATTTAATTTAAATTTCCAACCCGGATAACTTAAAACCCCCGACCCAAATTATAACCCATAGACACCCTGACCCAAATGAAAGAAAAAAAAAAAGGCAACGACAACCATTGCCTCTTTCATCTATTCCTCACTTCTTCTTCAATAGCATCTTTTCAAATTTCATCTTCTTCAATACAACCATTGATTACTATGTCAAATTTTGTCTTCTCCTCATCCACAACTGGAGCAACATTAGATCCAATAACAATTCACTAATGTTGGTAAAGACTTTGTTAATGTGCATATTTATTGTCGCTAAAAATTATTTTTGTTATAGTTCTAGATGTGATTTCCGAGCAGCTGAATCATTCATCGGACTTGTGAATTTCTAGTCAGAGGAGACATCAGTAGAAGCTAAACCATTGTAGTACTGAGATGAAAGGTTCTGCTTTGTGGATGGATTGATTTGCATATCATCAGCAAGTTGCTATTGACTGGAGGATATCAATGTCTATTTAGATTTGTGCTTTGTAACGCTCCGTTCTGATATGTATTGTCAGAGACGGAGTTAGAATTTGAAGCTTATGGATTTTGAATTTTTATCACTGTGATTTGAACAATTAATTGTCATGTTCACTGTTGTTATTTGCTGATGGAAACTATATGCGTGTATGAAAGTATCTCCGGTAATTTCTTATCACAGTTTACTACTATCTCCATCTCAATTCAAGTGTCTTCAATTGATTGGACACAGATATAAGAAATAAAGGGAGATTTTTTTTCACTTGTGGTCTTAAATTAAAGATATATGTTATCTTTTCAATCTTATGTGATTTTAAATTTGTCAGGTAGAAGAGTGTTGGTGTTGAAAATTTTACTAAATATAAGAAGAGACTTTTTTGGAATAGACAAAAAGAGAAAGTAAGACACTTAAATTGGAACGGAAGAAATCTCAAGAATATTGAAGAATTTTATCAAGTAGACTATTGAAGAATTTTATCAAGTGTTATATGGTTTTTTTCAAAAAATCAAGGTTCTAAGTGCAGTATTGAACATATAACTGCAGAAATATTAATGTAAGCAAATAAAGAGTTAAAAAGGCAATATCATTTCTTTTATCCTGGTTCGATCCAAATGCTAGACTCCCAAAATGGACACTTTTTGAACGCTATAGATTAAAAGGATCCTCCCTAAAATCACAGACCAAAACAGGCACTTCACCCAAACAATTTGAAAATATTAAGGTATTATCAAATAGGTGAAGTGTCCATTTTGGTTCTTGTATTTAGGGAGGGTCTCTTTTGATCCGTAACATCCAAAAAATATCCCTTTTGGGGCCAGACTCCTCCAGGGAGGTTCAGTTTAGTTGGAAAATAAGTTATCTTGAAATTAATTATTCCGAAATTAGTTATTTCAGAATTATTATTCCACCTTCAATGTGAGAGAAAAATAATTCTACAAATTTGATAATTAAAAATTTGGGCCATCATGATGATTTGGTGTAAACACTATAAATTTGGGTTGGATCTAATTAAAAATAATTCTTTAACACGGTCCAATAAAAGAGTGCCATGTGTAATTATATAAAGTCAACCTTGTCAATTACTAGATCTATCTTTCTCCTATACCATCAGTATTCATTCTTCAAGATTCAAAGCCCACAAAACTTCTTTTCCAATTCTTTCTAAGAGGGAAACTATAGAGTTAACACAATCATATAGCAATTATTAATCTCTCTATTTGCACTCTAAGGTGAGATTCCTTTTTTAGCTTTCTATTTTTTTCCTTTTATTTTACTTTCTGATGAGTCAACCAATTTATGTGACACTTTGTTGTTATTTTTTCGGGAATTAATTTGATTAATCTTTGAAAATAAATTAGATTAGATCAACTCTATATGAGAAGTAGTATAAGTAGTTGTTATTCTTCTCATATCAATATGATCCTTAAAATAGTTTGGGTCAATCGAATGGATAGAAGATCTAGCGCCTTGGTCAGAGAGAATGCACGAGTTAGAATAGAGTTTTGTGATCTTAGGGAAAGCTAGTTTGAATCTCGAAAAACGAAAAAATGTGACTAACATTGGGACAGAGTGATTTGAGGAATTAACTTCTAATTAACATATCTTTCATAATGTTTCCAGTGTTGTAAATCTTATTTTAAATTTTATAAGTAGTTATTTGTAACTTCCATAGATATATATTCCCTCTTTTCAGAACATGGATGTTGAGGCAAAATGTTTAATCACACGTACTATACTAGGTAACTCTGTGCACCTAGTGTTTGACGGATAGGTAAAATGTTCAAAATATGCTTGTTGCCAAACTATTTTTAATGCTCACTCGCTATTTGAATAGAAGAAAATGACATTACTAAGACGAAAACTATATCATTGATTTTATGGAGGCTGACACAGTCATTAACTATAATGCAGTTTTACATGGAGAAGATCGAGTTAACTACCTCTCAATGCTGTTTCTCATCGAATGATGAGGAATTTGTGGGGTTTAAGGAGGATGTAGAACAGATCATTCAGAAATTGACTAGAGGAACAAAAGAACGCGAAGTTATATCGATTGTTGGAATGGCAGGACTAGGCAAAACAACTTTGGCTAGAAAGGTGTACAACAATCATTCTGTTGCTGATCACTTTGATGTTCGCGCATTTTGTATTGTTTCACAAACATATAGCATCAGAAAGCTATTGTTTGAGATTCTTAAACAAGTCACGGGTGAAAAACGCGACATGATCAAAGAGGATGAGGACGTTGCAGATACATTGAGGAAGGCACTTTTTTGTAAGAGATACCTCATTGTTTTTGATGATATGTGGAACTATGAGGCATGGGAAGATTTGCAATCATGGTTCCCTTGTGTGGAAACAGGAAGTAGAATTATGGTAACAACTCGCGTTCAAGAGGTTGCTATTAAGATGAGTGATCCTTATTTACTTCGATTCCTAACAGATGAAGAGAGTTGGGAGTTATTGCAAAAGAAGGTATTTAAACGCGAGGGGATTCCCTTAGAGCTAGAAGAAGTAGGATTTGAAGTTGCTCGAAACTGTAAGGGACTTCCTCTTGTGATTGTGTTGAATGCTGGTATTATCACACAAAAGGAAAGGCGAGTCTCCGTGTGGGAAGAGTTTGCAAAGGATTTAAGTTCTCTTGGTTTAGAAGAGCAGAGTAAGAAGGCAGTTCAATCAAGTTATGACTATTTACGCGATCATCTAAAGCATTGTCTTCTATACATTGGATATTTTCCCGAAGACTATAACATTCCAGTCTCCGATTTGCTGAAGTTATGGATAGCTGAAGAGTTAGTACCCAACATCAACGACACGGAGAACCTTGAAAAATCATCTAAAGATTGCTTGAGTGATCTAGTCAATAGAAGCCTTCTAATGGTTTCTAAAAGGCGATCAAATGGTGATATAAAATACTGCATGGTTCATGATCTGATTCGTGAGTTTTGCTCAAGTAAACTCGAAGAAGAAGATTTTAAACAACGCATTGTGTCATACAACTCATCTCAAGTACCTTCGTCTCCCAAGGATCCAGCTCGGTTATGCATGTATATCCATGACAACCTTGTTAATCAATTGGAGTTGCACGGATATTCACTGGATGTGATTGCAATGGTGGACTCCGAAGAAAAGGAGTCTCTTGAATTCATTGCTCATCCGCGATTCTACTCAACAAAATGTATGGATCTTTTCTCTCTACTTGATAACTTGAGGCTTATTAGGGTGTTGCATTTGTTGGATATCAATATGGAAAGTACTTGGGAATTTCAAATTTCTCCGGCTTCCACACTTGAAAAACTCACTCACTTGAAATACCTCGCGATATTTGTCAAAAAATTTGACTTCAAGTGGGTGTCACACATGATCGGTCTACAAACTTTACGTGTTCATTCACATCAACGTATAAAGACATTACCGGACATTTGGAAAATGAAGAAGCTAAGACATGTTGATATTACTGAATTTTCCTTTATATGGGAAGACGATGAGCAAGAACAACATGTGTTAGACAACTTAAAGACTTTTGGCAAATGTCGGGTATCTCTTGCTGATATGAATCGTAAGTTCTGGTGGAGGTTTCCGAATCTTGAAGAACTCAGCCTCTCCGTTGTTAATTTTCATGGCATGACTAATCATTCTCTGTTTCCTACACCGGAAATTCATAACCGCCTTCAATCTCTTGAAATAAGTTTCCCCATTGGATTCTCAACGTCAATTGGATGGTTCAAA
>JAJOOO010009752.1:0-15683 GCA_029582685.1 Solanum piurae | reverse complement strand
TTCTATTATATGAAGAACAAGTAATTAGTTCTCTTTTATGGGTTACATGTAATATCTGATGAGATTTATATTAACATGTTATGCAATCTTTCCGTATCAAACTTCTATATAGACTATTATATTGATTCTCATACAAAAATTTAAAATATATCTATTATAAAAGGGAAAAAAATATCAATTTCTCTTTCTTGAATGTTTGAATGACATGAATTTGCTTCTTGTACGTTTTCAAGTAATAGCGTAATTTCAAAATCCTTAAAAAAGTTATTTCTTCATAGATCTCACCTCCTCTCCATATATTTTATAGTCCTCTTCTCACATATTCTCTCCCTTCTTATCTATCTAGTGCTCTTCATGTTTCATTTCATGTCTCACTTTATGTGATGCATTTTGAATTGTCATGAAAAATAAAAAAGAATAAAATTAAAATTTATGGTAAAAAATATATAAATATTTGTATAATTAAAAATTAATTAATAATAAAATTAAAATAGACCAAATACATGTACAAGGCATTTAACATCCCCTCAAAAAAAATTTGACACTCCATCCATTTTAACGCAAAAATATATATATTATTTGATGTACACTATTTAACATGTGTTGATAAACATAAAAAAAGTGTGAAACATTCAATTAAATAATATCACATGTTTTATTTTTTTTATATCATCCGGTCAATATGGATTCAAATCAAATACTTGCTTAATAATTTTTAATTCAACTCAATACAAATAAAAAAAATCCATCTTCGATACGGGTAATAAATAGCATTACTAAAAAATATTACAACCCGACAGGCTCCATCAGGCTGTCAATGATTTTTTTTTTTTTAAAAAAGAAAATCGATACACTTTTATCGGTTATTTTTCATGCAAAAATACACAAAAATATGAAAAAGAAATTATTATTTATTTCTAAAAAGCCGCGTTTGTTTATCAATTTTTATTTTCTTACGAGAACTAACAGACGTCTGTCATTTGAAGTACAAAACTGCATATGAAGTGTATAAATAAAAGTCACAAAATTTTAAAAATTAAGATTTTGTGTTTAAATGGTACTAAAAATAGGGTCGAAGGGTTATACCGGAATAAAATTGGGATGGAGCTGATATATCCTGCATTATAAAAATAGCTCATATGTATATACCCCTGTTATACAAATGACCCAGATATATCCGTCCAGCAGAAGTGAAAAAATAATTTTAAATTTATTTTTTGACTTTTTAAAAAGTATAAAATATTTTTTTGGTTTCATCATATAGATGGTCAAATTTATTTTTTCACTCATTTTCTTGTAAAATTTATCATCAATGCCCCATTTTTTTTCACAGATATAAAAAATAAATTACAATGTAGCCGTAAGAAAAATAGTTTTAGATCTTACTTTTTTCTCTTTTTTCATTCAAGCTTTTTTCTTTTTACTTCTCATATTTTTACATTAAAAAAATAAAATAAGAATATGTAACTCAAATAATGACAAGTAAATAGATCTATAAGGGATCGATAATTAAAACTCAAATTAGACGTTGACTTAAAAAAAAGTTATCATGTAGGAGAAAGATCAAATATACTCGTGAACTTTGTTAGAAAAATCATATATCTAAATGATTTTTTTAAAAATAAATTTTAAAAAATTATGTTTTTTTCAATCCGTTAGATGAAAAGGATATATGTGAGCCATTTTTATAGCGGTAGAAATATATGTGAGCTATTTTTGTAATAGTAAGAATATATATAAGCCGCTTTTATAACAAAAGATATAGTAATTTAAAAACAATTTAAATTTTACCTTTAATAAATAAAATTATTTATGTTTTGACAGAGGGAGTACTAGAAGGGGGGCAGGGTATTAAATCCACATCTCTCTATATATAGAGTATAACATATGATGATCAACTTCTCTTCATTATCTTATTTGCTATTTATTTTTTTCGTGTAAGCTACTATATTGCTTCTTTTTGTTCCAACAACAACATGGTGGTGGCTCATCAGCCGTCTAATCAACAAGAAAAATTACGTGACATTGAGCTTCCCATCATAGACCTTATGGCAGAGAGATCACAAGTGTCAAAGCTTATTGTGAAAGCCTCTGAAAACTTAGGTTTCTTCAAAGTTATCAACCATGGTGTCCCTCAACATGTCATCAAAGCAATGGAAGATGAAAGTTATGGCTTCTTTTCTAAACCGGCTTCTCAAAAACAACGTGCTGGACCGGCAAATCCTTATGGTTATGGGTGCAAGAACATAGGATTCAATGGAGATTATGGAGAAGTTGAATATTTGCTTCTTCATACCAATCCTTTATCCAATAGTACTATTTCCAATGACCCAACTCTCTTTAGGTATGTTCTATAACTTCTCATGTATTTTAATTTTTTTTTGGTGAAAGTTTGACATAGTGCAAGTTAACTAAATTTGTGTGGCTTTGTTTTGTACAAGTTTAATAACCATGAGCTTATGTAAACATCTTTGTTATAAAGTGGTCCAAGGAAAAGGATGGGAGAGGACCTTTACTAGTGTTAGTGTATAGGAGTGAGTATATATCTTTTGTGTAAGGTTACTAGCAATTTAAGATTACAGTTTCTGACACTTTTTATTGTCTATTGAACATATGAATCACAACAACACACCTCATGCATTCACCAACAAAGTACTAGGAATCTGACCTGTCTCCAAAAGTTAAAAAGAAAAAAAAAAGTGTTGTCTACAAATGGAGTTAGCAATTTAAGAAGGGAAGTTGGAATAGCTAGAGAGATTCTTACTATAAAGAGTTGGAGGATTTAGTTTAATGATGTGAGACTAATAAATTTTGGATAGTACATAAGTCAATTTATTGGTTAAGGAGATGGACCTAGTTTAGTTATTTTTGCTAGGTATTGGCCATGTTGTGCCAGCTGTAGGATTGTTGAATCTGTCTCCGCCATCTTTGTTCTTTTTTAAAAGATTCCAAAATAGCTACCTACGAAGATTGTGGTGGAGTGGTAAGTATTTCTTCATTTTAACTAGAGATTTTTGGTTCGAGTTCTCTTAAATATGGAATCGCATTTGTTAGGGGACGTTTTACCCTAATGTGAAACTGTTAGGTACGAATTCGAATATAGTCGAGCTCTAACGTGGATACTTGAATTAAAAACAAAAAAAAAAAGATTCCAAAATAGCTAAGACATCATCTCAAATTCATCATGCAAATCTATTAGTATTTACTTTCTCTAATTTTAATTTGATTTCTTCTTCATGCTCATTGTTCTCGTTTTAAGTATTGTTCTATACTTTCTGGAATTATCTGCGTTTAAATTTTTTGACTTTTTTTCTTGTTTTTCATTTTCCCATAAAGAGCAATACTAACACAATAACTTAGAGGGTGTTTGATTTACTTGTTTTAAGAAGTTACAGATTAAAAGTCATAAGTCGGTCATAACCAATTTTTTACTTTTATACTTTTTAAATCTAAAAATAGGTGCTTAAAAATGTTTTTTATCTTTTGCAAACATGTCAAAAAAAAAAAGTGAAAGGCAGTCCAAACATCCTCTTATTCTCTTTGATGTGAACTTAAACATGAAAAATGAAATATTTAAAATTAGTGAAGCAAATGATGTCCGTAAAACCCGTCTATTTTAGAATGAGAGTCATGTGTTGACTGTTGTATAATTGGTACATAAGATAATTAACTACTGAAAATCAAGGCCTCGATGGGCTAAAGAGCTTTAGACTTTTGGAGTAGTTAGCATATAGGCGATGCATAATTGGTGCAGTTTGTATTTAAACAAGTAGTTAATTCTACTGTACGATTTTTGACTTGAACCAACACGTGCTTCTCTTGGACCATAGTCACGTGGATCCCTAATTTTTTTCTCCAATAAGTGGGTTTTTACACAAAAATGCATCCACAAGTTTCTCTTTAAAATTCACACTTGTCATCTACTTTCTCTATTTGATTCAGGACGGAGAAGTTTTCTTGAATTTCTTTGAAAATATTCTAAAAATATAAGGAGTGAAAAGTGCACATAAGAATGTGGCATAGTAGTCAATGAAATGATTGAGAATCATGAGGTCTCAGGTTTAAGTTTTAGTAGAGACAAATTAAAAACACTAAGTGATTCTTTCTATTGTCCTGGTGACAGGTATCTAGTGAAATTAGTTGTCTAATGGAAACAAGGAGTTTAATAACCATAAAACTTTCGGAAAAACATTGTCTAAACTTTATCTTAACTTGGTAATATGCCAATGGGAACAAGGAGTTTAATGAAGTTACTATGTACCTTAAAGAAGTACTAAACATCTGGTATGGCATGTTACATTTGGAGTTGTAGACTATTGATGTTTGCCTCAAGGTGATATTGCTTCATTATTATTAGTAATATCCAAGAGATATGATTGATTTTTTATATTGAAATAGTTTAGCTTAAAATTTGTCATATTGTATTTAATGACATTTTTTTTCTAATCAAACAATTATTATGGTACATTTAAGCTCATAAGTTCAAAATAACCTCTCTTTTTTTTGTCTAGTCAAACTATGTTTTTTTAAGTTAGACACTCCCTCCATTTTAATTTATATATTCTAATTTTCTTTTTTACCTTATTTAAAATATTATTTTCTATATGATCTACTTTCCTTTTTAGTTAGTTTCAAAAATAATTACATAATTTTGTATTAAATAATAATTTAACTTTAAAATGTCTATTTTACCCTTAATAAATTATTTATAGTCGCACTAATATCTATCACTTATTTTAGACCGTAAATTTGAAAAGTTTTCCCTTCTTTTTTAAACTTTGTCCCGAGTCAAACTAACTCATATAAAATGAGAATTAAGAGAGTACTATTTTCCATATTTAATTAGTACTAACTCGTTAAATCTAATATTATATATGTCATATTTAAGATAACAAAATTTAAAAAGGCATTTTCGGATATTGAATACATTTTTATTTGAGAATTATAAATTTTCAAAAAATTAAAAAATGAGACACTAGCCAAACAATAACACGTCAAGTGAAACAGACCCATCTAGACGTAAAAGGGAAAGTGGAATAGATATGATGATACAAATTTATAGTAGCACTGTAAAACTAGTACTCTCTCAGAAACAGCACATAATGATACAGAATCAGACTGACCTGTCAGATATTATTTTCCATCTATAAGGTCCAAACAAGTCATAGAGATTAAGAAGCTGTTTAGATTTGCTTAAATGTTGTTCAAATATATTTTTAAATCAGTTTTTTACTTCTAAAATGTTTAATAAATATGAAAATAACTCAAAATAAATAAAAAATAACTTAAAATAAGTTAGAAAGTATTTAATAAAGTTAAAAATAACTTAAATAAGTTAAAAATAACTTTTAATTTTTTTATTTAAAAGTTATTTTTAAGTCAATCTAAACAGGCGTCTTAAAAGGAGTCTTAAAAGTTGGTCAAACCTAATTTAAAATTATTTTTAATTTTTGCAAGTATTTTGACTTAAAAGTTAAAAATGACAAACAATTTTAAAAAACCATAAGTAGGTCTCTCCTTACTTTTTATTTTTTGACTTAAAAACTACTTTGAAAAAGGAGCATGCATACATTTACAAAGAGTCTTAATTACATTAAATTATTTTTGTTAAAGAATATTTTTGATATAGCAATATTAGTGGAAGAATGAAACATTATTAAAGAGTTGATTGTTGGCGTTTGCTTAGGTAGATGAGGATATATATATATATGTGTGTGTTTGATGTTGGTGGTTGGTGGCAGGTGTGTAGTGAATGATTACGTAGAAGCAGTTAGGGAGTTGGCATGTGAAATATTGGAGCTGATGGCAGAAGGATTAGGGGTCCCAGATACGTCAGTGTTAAGCAACTTCCTTAGAGACTCACATTCAGACTCTCTTCTTAGGCTCAATCACTATCCTCCACTGCAACTTCTACAACTTGTCAACAATAGAATTGGATTTGGAGAGCATACTGACCCTCAGATCTTGACCATCTTGAGATCCAACGACGTTCCTGGACTTCAAATCTCACCACAAGACGGTTTCTGGATCCCTGTCTCCACTCACCCTTCTACTGCTTTCTGTGTCAACGTGGGTGACGCCCTCCAGGTATTTAATACTTTCTTCGTCTCAATTTATATGAGTTAACTTGATTTCATACGGAATTTAAGAAATAATTTTTTTTTGAAATTTGTCGTAACATTTTAAAACAGACTAAAAAGAAGAAGAGTAGAAGAACACTACTCCTTCAACATTAAACATGCATGCATGTCAACAATTAGAGTGGTCTCAGACCTAGAAAGTGCATTGTAATCCTCATTAATTTAAAATGGATAAAAAAAAAGAGGCTAGAAATGAAGTGAACTGATGTAGCTTGAATTGACGTGCGTGATAGCTACACATTTTGGGGCTTAGCAAACTACAGCTTCCTTCAGCTCTGGGCTCTGCCCATTGAGACTCCTGCCCATTCTTACAATATTGTGTGATAAAACTGAACCCTCTCTGCAAACATAGTTTTTGAGGGTCCTACTTCTATAAGTTTTCCCTAAACTTTTTCTTTGCCTGTTCTTCAATCTTCAATGCTATCTAAATAGCTCAACTGCAAACAATTTATCATTTTTCAAATTTACATATTGGAAGTACTACGTTTCAAACATCTACAAATTTAAAATCTTCAAGAGATGTTTGAAAAATCTACGTTAAAGTAAAAATTAGTTGAACTCTGCACAGTATTATTACAGTATATTAGTAGACAGAAATTGTGATTCTTTTCATGGTCAGTTCTCTATGAAGTTTGAAAAAGGTACTCTAAGGGGTTGTTTGATGGTTGGTCAGAGTTATGCATAAATGAATTATGTAGGGACTAGTTATGGTCAGAGTTATGCAGAAATTAATTATGTAGGAATTAGTTATGATTGAATTTATGTATTATTTTATGCAAATATTAGTTATTCCACATTCTATTATGCATATAGTAATACAAAAAGTTTTCCATAGCTTATACACATATTAGTTATGCAAATTTCTAAATTTTCAACCAAACGTCGTATTAATTTTTTTACATGAATAACTTCTTTTTTATAATCTACCTACCAAATGTCATAAAAGTTACACGAAAATTAGTAAATAAATAACTTGTTTCTTATCCAGCTACCGACCACCCATAAGTAATTCAATCCTAATGTAAAGTTGGTCTGTAAGATTGTTTATTTGTTAACACTTAGTCCTGCATTTTGTGGAATACAAAGAGACGAACCCTTTTTAACAATCCCTGTTTGTTGATTTCAGGCATTGACGAACGGAAGGTTTTTGAGTGTAAGACATAGGGCAATGGTGAATTCCTGTAGAAGGAGGATGTCAATGGCTTACTTTGGTGCTCCAGCACCCAATGCCAGGATAGCTTGTCCCCCTGAGCTGCTCTCGCCACACGAACCTAATCTGTACAGGCCTTTCACTTGGGATGAGTATAAGAAAGCTACTTATTCCAGGAAGCTTGGAGACACTCGCCTTCACTTCTTTAGGGTACAATCAGATCATGATGATCTTACTGAATGATCTCAATACCTTTATTACAAGGAGAAAAAAATGAGGCTTGAATGGTTCTGTAGATCCCCCAAAAGGGGAGTTTTGTTTCTGCCCATTCCCTCTCTGTATTTGGTTTACTAGGTTTTAGCTACATTTTACTTGGACTACTAGCTTTAATGTTCAATTAAAAAGGGAACGCGGATGTGATTTTCTCTTGGTACTTGTAAATGTAATTTCTGTGTGGTTTTAACTTTCAACTCAAACTAGTCAAAAGAACTCCTTTCAGTAAAACCATTTCTGATATTGGTGCAAGGGACAGAGAAATGACGAGTGTTTCGGTTCAATGAATCACCCTCACTTTTCACTGATAGGCCGAGAGTTCAAGTCAATTAGTAAGAGTTCAAAGTCACTAGCAAGCGTGAGAATTAAATGAAACACTTCATCCAACATTGACACAGAATATTTAGATTCAAAATCAGCAAATTTATTGATGAATGGCACCTATCAGTGTCACGTTTATGATTTAATCGAAAGATACGATGATAAACTACAACACAAGCTTTAGCAATTCATTTTGCACAGAACACAAACTGTCTGTTAAACCAGTAAAGGTCAATTTCTAACAAGAAAATGTCTTCATTAAGATGGTAAAAGTGCATGGAATTGCAGAAATGGGGACACATTTAGAGACCTACTTGAGATCTGGTAGCAGAGCGCGAACATTTCCTACGACCATTTGGTCTTAGTGCGCAAACACAATTCTCAAGGAGCTCATAATCCTCATTCCAGAACAACTTGGATGCCATGTCTGGATTTTGCAACAGCATCTTTGAGGTCAAGTATCCAGCAATTGTCCAAGTCTGACACAATCGAGCTTGCTTGCCAATGAATCTCCCATGCCTTGTATCATAATATTCAGGCCAGTGGTCTGCTGAAAGTCTCTTATCAGCCAAATCCACCGCTTTTTGTGCTAGTTCTGGTCTTCCCATTTTAATACAAGCAAGGGTAAACTATGAATGAAAAATTAAAGATGGTTAAGATGGCTTATCAAGGACATTCTACAGATTAGTATCATAAATTCTAGTTCTGATACATATATTTATTTGCTGGCATATAAACTTCCTCGTTTAATGATCTAAGAAATTCATAGGGAGTGTACCTGCCACAGTAGAGTAGGCCATGAACCGCCATTATGATATGACCATGAGCTGCAGAAAATACATTGATTAAGCTTGTGAACAGACCTTTTAAGATTATCAAGAGTATTTTGAATGTACAAAACGAGCTACCACAAGGTACATAGAAATGGGACAGTGGGAAGCAAAAAGGGAGAAGCTAGAGCCTCACGTATTCTTAGGGTCACTGCCAGTGATAATGCGCCATTCTTCATGTTCTAAAGCTGGGTAACAAATCTTTAGAGGCATTTTCCCCATGAGGTCATCCCATTTGTCTTCAATCAAATTCAAAATAGATTCATTCTGTTCATGAGATCCTAGTGATGAAATAATGGTCCAAATATTTCCATGAGTGAAAAAACGAAAATCCATATGTGCAGGTTGTAAATTGCCAACAAGATATCCACCAATCTCTGGAATCCAATCCATAAGCCAAGAGGGAATTTGATCTGGGTAGATATTGAACTTGTTGATGGCATCTGTAGAATACTCTTCTGTTTTGTAGCGATATATCTCATTAATCTTTTTTCTGTCCAACCAATAATACTCCCTCATGTGAAATGAAAGTGCACTGAGACGGTTGTTGATGGCAGAAACAAGACTTTTTGTGGAGTCGTTGATGGTGAGCATCTCACGAGAGCTTCGTAAAGCTGAATAAAACAGGGCCTGGAGAAATGATGTATTAATTCAGTAAATTGGCAAGTAAACAGTACTAGCTGAAGCTATATACCACACAGCATACACTACTCAGGTCGACAAAAAATAGGGCAAGCTGTCTCCTAAGAGTTAAAATCTGAAATATAAGGTAGGGGAGAAATTCTCAGATGTAACCAACAGTGAGCACCAATTTACCTAGATGCAAAACAAGAGCCAATTTGACAGTAAATCTGTAGATAAAGCAACATACTCTGCGTAATACGTACTCTCACTACACCTAAATGTCCATGTAAACTCATGTCATGCTAGGCTATACTACACCAGACTTAAGCACGGGATGACTCAATCTCCCTGGTAACAAACAAAACATCGGATAATTCTCTCAACAATTTTTGACATCACAGAAATGCTTCAGTGAATTTTGTTGGCATCAAATTGCCCATGCCTGGGGACACGCATCAACATTTAGAGATATTGCCACAGATTTGGGAAGGAAAAAGGAAGAACAACAAGGCGATACACAGTCCCTGGCCCCTGCATGCATTTGGTGGACTGTTTCGTGTAATAGAATTATAGATGCTCTTATGACAAGTTCAACTTTAGAGCCTGTTAGGACGGGCTTATTTTAGGTGCTTTTACGTTAAAATGTCTTTTAAACATTTTTGTAGTGTTTGGTTAAAATTTAAAAGTGCTTTTAAGAACTTGTTTTAAGTCAAAATAGCAAAGATAAGCCAAAAGTCATAAGTTAGAACTAACTTATGACTTCTAAGTCAAAAACAATAAAGCTAATCCAAACGGGCTCTTAGTGGGATATCACTGGGTATGTTGTTGTTGTTTAAGACAAGTTCAACTCTATCAAAAAGATGACGTTCAAGTGTATTTTGTCATTTTATTTTTGGTGCAAGAAGAAAGATGTAGAAGAAATGCATCCAATACTTGATTAGATAGAACCCCTCCAAGGCTAGAAGAGGGATTTGCAGCACTTACTGCTCCTTTTGTGAAAGGTACTAATTACCTTTATCCAAAAAAAAGAAAGAAAGAAAAGGAATTGCTTCAGTGAAAGTTCTTTAATCTTATTAGACAAGCACTAATGAAGGGAAGCCTTGGAGCAATGGTAAAGTTCCCGTGTGACCTATAGTAATGGGTTCGAGCCGTGGAATTGGCCACAGATGATGGGATCAGATAGGTTGCCTACATTACATTCCCTTAGGATGTGACCCTTCATTGGACTTTGCGTGAAAGAGATTCTCGGTGCACCGGGCCGACCTTTAGAGAAGCACTAATTCAAATAACAGCAAACGCAAAACTATGAAAAATATGAGCAGCTTAGGCAAAGAATGACATGCAATCCTGTTCAACTCAGATCTAACCAAGATTCTGATTAAATTCCCTCTCGTATGTTATCTTACTTGGATCTCAAGTGGATGACCGTGAATACCCATCCTCCTATCAATCATGCAGGACCCATCAGTGACCAAGAGAGTAGGAAACATGTCAAAACCATCACTTAAGCACAGGTGAAGTATCAAACATATGCCTGTCTGTACATCCACCCTCTCTTGCAAAGTATAGTCCCCTGTAATCCTTCCATAAGCTCTTAATAAGATAATCCACCACAACCCTGTAAAAGTACAATAAAACAGCACTTAATCCGAGCAGGCCCATTCAACAGAGTTTTGGATCATGAGTAGTTACTGAGAAATATCCTAAGGTCAGTGGGCACAATACAAAATTTGGTAGATAACGGGCCCTCCCCCTCTACCGTTCTTCACTGGACTACCAGGCTTTGTCTGCAGCTGGGTATTCATGCCGTGATCCATGAGTATCATTTGATAAAGAGTTCAAATTGTTGATATTGACAAATGAATGTAATAAAGCAACAAATATCAGAAAGAGACAACTAATCGGCCAGTAAAATGATTAACAATAATGCATTACGTAGAGCTATCCTCTTACCAGAATCAACAGGTGCAACACGTCCAATTGCAGATTCACCAAAGTCTGGGTCTAGCACATCTTCAAATTCACCATTACTTCCATCAAGAGGCACAGTTCTGACTTTAAAACTCGCGGGCATCAATCCTTCTCCAGGGTTATAGCAGTCCACAGTTTTCTCCCAGCTCTAAGAAGCACAGAAAATAGATGATTAACTTACCATGAGGATTGAAACTTGCCAAGAAAAGACTTGACAAATACAGGGATGTGAATTATGCCAAATGTTAATTATCACAAACACGGAAATCAACAAGCTTTTTTGCAATACAAACTTGAGTGAGAAATGTTCATTTGTATAAAAACATTTCAAAAATAAAGCTACAATCCTTCATGGAAATGTCAAACTGATTCCGAGATTTCTCAGTCTACACACATACACACATGAATGCCCACAAGGTCCTTTAATGGATTCTCAAAGCATAAACAAACAGAAGTCTGCATCATTGGAAGCAATTGGTTTGCAGAAATCAACACAGATTCTGAGAATGACACATCTCAAAACAGAAAAGGAAAGCTTAGATGTTTTTTCACACAGTTATTAAAAAGTATTACATTACCAATTGTGGAAACGACACTCTCGACTTCAAATGACACAGCTCAAAGTAAAAAAGCAAAACAAAGAATGATTCAATGGTTTTACATGATTATATGTAACAGTTCTTTATCATTATAACAAAAGCCAACTTCAACATCCCATTATTATAGAAGATACTTGCCACATTGTGTAAGAAATGCATACCTGCAATTGCAGAGTGTGGAGCAGAAAATTCTTGACAATCCCCCCTTCTTCATTAAGCAAAAAAGCAAGAGCCGATGGGACAAAATCGCGTATAAACACTTGATCGTAGTTAAGCGGCAGCATATCAGCTGGATCATTAGCTGCCACAGTCCCAACGGGGAAGCCACAATAGTTTACAACGGCTCCCCTAAGCAAAGTCCATGCTTCCTTTTCCACTTCCGATAACTCTTTCTCATGGGGTGATTCAGAAACACTCTCCCCATTTAAATAATTATCAGGATGATTTACATTTACACCTGATCCATCATTGACATCTGTCCTAACTTCTTCTACTTTAGCTATGTCTTTACCTGATTCTTTTCTGTCAATGACTAAAGGCTTCACATTTAAGCCCCCATGTATGTAAAACTTATCGAAGCTCTTCTTATTCACTTGAGCTTCAATTGAAGTTGAATGATTCCTTACATCAGATGCAACATTTGCATTGACACAGTAGCACCTAGTTTCCTTATTCAACATAAAACCCAAAAGAATCCTTGAATGCCTCCAATTCGAATCGGATCCACAAAAAACACTCCGATTCGAACCAATAACCCCTATAACCCTATTAGCATAATTAGAAACCCTGTGTATATCATCTAATTTGCAGTGCGGATTCGACAAATTATCATTAATTAAATGATTACATTTCCCAAATGGGTAACCAATAAAGGATGAACCTTTACGACCGCTAAGGATTCTACAACATGGTTTCATGGTTGAAATACCAATGCAACTGCTAGTATTCATTTCTTGAGCTAATCAACAATATACTAAAATGGTGTTCTTTTTTTGGTCAATTGAACTAAAAGGGTGTCGTTCCAATTTGAAGTTAACTAATTGTAATATGTATATACACAGATATAGATCTGTTAATTATGAAAAACAAATCAACAGATATATATAACTAGATAATTAGATATACAAAAGAAAAAGAAAAGATTAAAGAATGAGAAATATAGACTTACAGTTCAAATGGGAAGAAGTGTGTCTGAAGAAGAAAAGAGATTTTTTCAAACAGTTAAAGGTGGTGGATTGATTTTAGTAATACTTATGAGGGGTTTATATAGGTGAGGTCTCAACGAGACTTTGGACTGAAGCTTCTTGGAATGAATGAAAGTTGGATAACTTCACAAACAAACTAAACGGTGTCGTATTTTGTCTTTCCATTTTGACCTTTCCACGTGTTTACATTTTTTTTTCTGTCTCTCATATTAATAATTTTACTGGAATACCCATTTCATTTGATCACGTCTTTTTGTCTACCAAAGATAATTCCATTTTGACCTTTCCACAAAATGTTTTCTTTGAAAAACATGTGGTTTCTCATTTATTTTTTTACTAGTGAACTTATCCGTACTTCACAGAGAAAAATAAACTATATCATCCGTTTTTTTTCTGAAATACTTTTTACTTTATTTAAAATTTAATTTTGACTATGAAAAATTCAAATTACACTTCCATGTTTAGAATTTTAAATAAAATATTATTTTGTCTTATTTGTGAAAAAAAATAACAAAGCACAACTCTGATTATAAAAATTTCTAGTAAAATGAAAAAAAATAAAATTAATTAGATATGGCCAAATGTCCACCAAATTCATGATTTGTTTTTCGTTCTTTCTAATACTCGAATATTAAAATCATCAAAAAATATAATCAATTTTATTTTCAATATTTCTTTTAAATAGAAGAAATTATAGTATTCATAAAAGTCTTTTTCAAAACTTATGTTTTTAAATTCTAAACCAAAAGTTACATAAAACATTATCTATATTTTGTTTTAAGTAATGAAAAAATATGTATAAAAATAACTTGTTAGCAGACCTTTGACTATATATTTCTTCACTAAGTTATCTATTTATTTTATTAGTCTTTAATTAAATGAAAACATGATATTAAAAAAATTCTTTAAAAACACATGTCATTGTATATTCACAATTAATATAGGTTAGAATATAAACACAAAAATAAGTTTCATTCGTTTTTCTACTAAATAAAATAATGTTGATATTCATTTGGTGAGTAGGTATAAATAAAATGGTATTCAAATTTTTTTTAATCAAATTATGAAGTTTTTTTAAGTTTTCAAGATTCTTAAATGCATAAAGTAATACTAAAAAGAAAATAATATGTTCAATCTATTTGAGAATTTATAGAAAAGGCTAATGGGCAAGATATATATGCTTCATTGATGCTTAATTTTTTCCTTCCAAAGACAATAAAAACGTACATTAAATATCTTAATGAATATGGAGCAAGAAAAAACATTTAAGTCTTACAAAATATAACTATTCTAACAATTCCTATAATCATTCTTAAATACCATGAAGGCGTGAAAAACTCATATGCATGAAATTTTATTTCTTCTTCTTTTTTCTCTCAATTGAATTTTATATCGAACTATGATTCTTTTAGATATTTAATTAATTAAAATGTGAGTGTCATATATTTGTGGTGATTTTTTTTCTTTTTCTTGTGTGTCTATATTTTTATTTCTAATAATTAATTTTCTTAAGCACTATTAGTCTTTCAGTGAAGTGTACTATATTGCATTAAGGAAATTATTTACAGGCAAACGATAAAATCTATATGTAGATATTTCAAGTATTTTTCTTTTGAATATTTTTTGTGATTATATCATCTAATTTTTAAGAATTTAATTGAGAATTTTCATTCATTAAAATATATATAAAAATTTAATTACATCTACAATTATGTATTATAATAAAGCTAAAAATGCATAACAACTTAATTTCCCTTTGCGTCACTACATGATATTTTTTATTTATACTATACTAAAGCAAAAAAATGTATAACAATTGAACTTCTTTTTGTGTCACTGTATGATATTTTTGATTTATTTGAAGAATTTTATTCCTTAGAACGAATATGATATACGTCAAACCTCAATGTTTGATTATTATACAAAGAGATCAATGAATATTGGAATGAAATTACTCAAAAAATAAATACTATGAATAAAATATATAAAGAAGACAAAATATATCAAAAGATGTGAAGGTAGGTATACAATATTTTTGTGAAGATAAATACGATTAGATATAACATTTTAACTTTTCAAGAATGAAAATATGTAGTAAAACAAAACTAAAAAAAGTAATAATATAAGTGAGAAAATAGACATGAAATGTAGAGAGACAAGAGAGAATTTTCTTGTTCTTCCAAGTATATTCAAGTGTTTTCTAAATCTTCAAGTGCATAACACATCCTCAAGACCTTTATTTATATTGTTATAAGAGGCATACAAAAAGATAGCAATAAACATGATATTAATTATTGAGAATGTGGGGAAGATTAAAGGGTGTGGAAGATAAATGAGGAGATAGTGGAGGTGTGAGTATTATTACACATAATGGTGAAATTATATCTTGAAGTTATGGACATCCACATTAATCAACAAAAAATTAATTATAAACAAACAATAATTATATTAAAAATGAGGAGAAAAAATAATAAATGTCCAAAAAATGAGAAAAAAAATAAATAGAAATGGAGGCCATAGAGAGGTGCCAAATCACCTCATATATGTTTCTCCTTTATATATATATATAT
>JAJOOO010009750.1:0-17773 GCA_029582685.1 Solanum piurae | reverse complement strand
CTTTACACGAATGTAAAATCCAATGTCATTTTTTCAACACACTACAGATAAAAGTACGGGCCAAGAATAATATGTACCAAATTATCTAGACTTAACCTTGAGATATTGAAGAAATAAAGCAACTGTCAAAATTAATGATCATACCATATGTCTACATGGCAAAACTGCCGTGTCTTTCGGCTCAGTCATGCAAATTACACATTCTTTTCCTGACTCCTCATCATTGACATTAGTTTCCTCTGAGTTGTTGATCCCATAAATCTCTCTCAGCTCATAGCGAACTCCTTCAATCCATAAAATCTGCTTGATCACTTTCACCTGAAAATGATCCTCATTATTCTTCACTAGCACAGCTTCAGTTATCTGTGAATGGGGAGATTTATCCAGTGACTGCCCATCATACTTCTCATCCAGTGGTGTAGGTGGCAGACATGACTCAGCTGATATAACAAGCGGGAAAATTTCTTCTCCTTGGAGAGGCTTTGATAGGTCATTGACATCAAAAAAGCCCAGGTCAATTCCAGTTCCAGAAGGCTGGCAAAACTTTTGGCTCAGTCCTTTTACAAATGGTATTTGAACAGGCTTGATTTCGGGATATACTGGATTGAATTTGCAGTTGGGTCCCTCCTTAGCAAAGTAGAAAATGGTGATACTGCAGTCAAAAAACAAAAGAATATAAATGAATTTTATTCTTTCATTTTGTCAAAATAACAAGTGTTAGTCCACGAAACATCAAATGAGTGCCAACCTAGGAAAGCATAGCACCAGCACCACTAACGTAAGTAGGAAGTAGCAATCATTGGAACCAAGAAACCTACGTTACTCAGCTCGGGTTCGGATATAACTATGTGTGTGTGTATACACACACAAAATAAATTTATCACAGAAAAATATATTCATTTCTATTGCAAGAAACCCCATCAAGAACAGCGGAAAACAAAAAAAGAGAAACTCAGGACCATATAAACCTTTAAGAGATAGCCATAAGGCTACTTTTCTATTGAAATGCTACCGTGACTCCAAAAAAGTAGTCAACTAAAAGGTCAGCGAGGCCCAGCCCTTGAATATTACTCCATCTGTCCTATTTAATTTGACACCATTTTACTAGGCACAAAATTACTTGAAATTTGTGACATTTGTGTGACTATAAATCATTAGGGAATTTTAAAGTTAAATTGTTTCTAATTGTATAAAGGTGGTATTCTTATTGGGACAGACTAAAAAGAATAGTGTGCCATATAAATTAGGATAGAGGGAGTACTTATTAAGGATTTGTTTCGCGTGATATGTTGACAACTTACTACATTCCATTGAGCTTCTCATAGAAACACAAAAAACGTATCAGATTGATCTTTTGGTGATAGATGCTCTTTATTTAGATAATGAACAAATTATGTTACTACTAACCAAACAAATACGACCTCTTTGAGATATAAACAACAAACAATAACAAACCGGGTGTGACCCCACAAGGTGGGGTCTGGGAAGGGTAGGACGCACACAAACCTTATCTCTACTTTTGCGGGGTAGAGAGGTTGTTTCCGATAGAGATATACAGTTTATAATTAATTAAAATACAAAGAGCATGTTGCCATCCAGGTATCTGAACTTTAAGGAAGTGGCTGATCCAGAAGAACTGCCTACTGGTAACATCCATCTTTTGTGGGTTTTGTCCCTGAAACAAGGGCTTTTAAAAAACAAAAGGAAACAATGTGATTTTCTTAGACAATGAAGCAGTACATCTAACAATTTTTTTTATGAAGGTACATCTTGCAAAATTGAATCAGATGTTTTTATGTGGTGCTAACGATTTAATAACTATTTCTGTAGCCCCAAAGTGTTTCAGTTTATGCTCCTACCTATTATCTAGATATACCAAGAAAGATATATGGTCTAATGAGGCTACTACGAAATATTTACTCATGAGTGGGGAAAGGTTTTCTTTTTTGGTTCATGGTTTCTCTTGGGACTTGGCTATATGGTACATCCGGAGGAGAGATTGAGCTTCACATAATCTCTTTAGACTACATACACACCAACCATATTAAGCATCTCGGTAGTGTAACTTGCTTCGGTCATCATCTCAACTCACTGATATAATAACCAACCAAATAAAATAAGTCCTAAACAAAAGAAAATAAGTTGACATAACCTCAGTTGGTCAAGAAGTATATTGCAAATGCACCCAAGATGTGGCCTAATGGTCAATGAAGTGGTTAAGAACCTTGAGGTCACAGGTTCAAAACTCACTGAAGACAAAAAAAACACTAGGTGATTCTTACCTGGTACTTGTTGCTAGTGAGAGGTGGCAGATATCGATTGGAAGTAGTCGAGGAGCGCGAAAGTTGACCCAAACACCACGGTCATCAAAAAGAAAAGAAGTATATTGCAAATGCCATGATTCCTAATGAAATTAGTTTTTCAATTGATTGTCTTTTGTATTATTTTGAATCTACTCTTCATCAAGGAATATATTTGCTGCACTTCATGAAATTCGGGTAAAGAATAGCTGGTTGTGAAGAGACCTTAAAATCACCCTGAGAGAAAGCACTAAATGCCACCAACAAGATGCAATACAGGTCTGATATTTTCCCATTGACCAGTTTAACTTCGGAATTTCAACTTGACAACAAAAGACAGTTAACGTTTTACTAATCAAAGACCAGTCCACACTCATTGGTATCTAATAGTTGTTTTGTCTTTTTCTTGTTAAATTTCTTCTAACAATTTTAGTTATTAGGTATTTGTTGACTTCACATTGAGATAAGGCATAGAATTCCAACTGGTCAAAATATCCTCAGATAGTTTGAAGTTCAAGAGAAATTTCAAATAGCAAAAATATTTTCTATGTTACATTTGATTTGTTCCAATCAAATCAAGATTATTTGGAGCTGGAGACTCAGGGGATACATACTATCTCCCAGAAATCCATTTCCATGTACAATTAGCAATATCGATGTACTAGTTCATTCCCTGGTGTTGCTAACAAGGTTAGTAAGCTGGATTCAGCCAGTTAAGATGACACTATTTCCCTGCTGGCATAGTAAGGTAATAGATTCCAATATGTTTCACCAAAACCAACTTTAAATTTGAAAGCTTGATAATGTGTATTCACTATTCCCAGTATTGAGTAACGAGATACATACTAATAAGAGGCACAATATAGTCAATGTCACCCTAGGATTATTTACAAAGGAAATAGCCCAAGATTGTAAAAGAAAAAGGGGAAATAAAACACCTTACTAGTTGTTAACACATTATTGACCATCAGTTCAGCTCAATGACGCTCATCAAATTAGAGAAGTTATTAGTTTGGAGATCATGGCCTAGGCAAATCTTCTAAGCATTCTAATGTACTCGTTTTTTCCATATAAGACAAAGCAATGAAAAAGGTCACCTCACAAATAACTAATAATACCTTCCATTAAACTTTTGTCAAGCCATAGAATTGGGACTCTCACCACAACTACTACAATATCATTTCAATGATTGAAGAAACAGAAGAATTTGCATCTGAATACCTCAGTTAAAATCTTAAATAGCCAGTTGGATATAAACCAATCATACAACGAAGCCCCAAAAGTGCATATACTGCAAGTTCCCATACAACATTAAGGAAGTCAATAGTTAACTCTACCACTACAAGTAATCAAGTATTTGAATGGTAATTGTTGATATACGCAATAAATTCTGGTTTGCGAGATTTGGCATTTAATTCCATGTGATTCTTTTCAAACACATAGAACAATACTTAACAGTTGACTTTTTCCCGACAATCCAAAACTATCAGGCTCATCGAAACGATACAATCCTTCTATCCCTGAGTTCTAAGTTCACATAATAGAACGAAAAGCTATTACTATGAAAGGGATCATAATTCTAACCGATACCACAATAATCCATCAAAACAAGTTAACAACAGCCAATTTATAAACATAATCATAAGCTTGCAACATTTTTCCAGCTCACTTCATAAGATTTACTCACTCATTTTCAATTTAATATACTTTTAATCCTCAATTGCAGGTTCTTCAGCTCAATAGCATAATAATTAACTAAAAAAAATGAACGATGAAATCAAATCAAAAGATATAAAAAGGTACAAGGATAGACATGATCAAGTACCTTCCATCAACAAGCGCATCGAAAGTAAACGAAACCAAATGGAAATCCTTATTGAATTCATCAACATGAATCCTGATAGTATCCTTATGAACATTAACATCATTCTTAATCTTCTTCGCGTTTTGGTGATCCACATACGGCACCGCCGGCAACGGCGGTGGAGGAGGCAGCGGAGGCCGAAACCCACCCCATCCGTTATTACTGTGAGGATGATAATAAGGAGGATACTGATTTTGATAGACTACAGGTCTAGTACCATAACTGGAGTGACTAAAACTAAAATGGTAATTCGAATTGGAAGGAGGCGGGTAGTTGGGTGGGGGAGGAGGGGTTAGTAAAGGATAAGGGTTTCGGGAAGGGGGAGGTATTGTAGAAGCAGCAGGAACGGAGTAGGTTGGGTGGGGAGGTGGTGGAGACAAAGAAGGAAAGGGCGGAGCAATAGAAGAAGAAGGCGGCGGCAGCGGCGGAGGAGGAGGATGGTGGAGGTGATGATTTTGATGCCTTTTACTCCATGAAATTCCCATTTTTTTTCTTCCTTGGAAGAAGCAGATGAACAGTAGAAGAAGAATTTTGAAGAAATCAGCCGAAGAATTAGAGAAGAAGAATGATGGAAAATGTGGGATCCACGCGGTTAAGGGAAAGTGATTAGGAAGTTAATTGTTGAAAAAATAATTTCAAAAATTAAGTTTTACCAAAACAATCAATTATTATCATAACATTCTCATTACAATCATTTTTTTTTAAAACACAGATAAAATCTAACCTAAACAAATAAAAATAAATAAATAAAGTATATCAAATTGTCTTTCTATCAACATAATAAGATTGTGCATTCACCATCATCAACCGATTTTATCTATATATGTTATTGTTGTTGTGCTTGTTTTTATGACAAAAGAATTTGATTTTTCAAACTCAACGAACCTTCCTTTTGCTGGTTCAAAGTACAAACACAACCAAACAAAAGGTTAATTTGTTTGGCTATGGAAGGCACCAAGTTAAAATTCAACGTCAGAAGTAATTTTGATATTTCCTAAGCCCTTTCCCCATGATCATGATGTCAAAAAAACATTACTTTTATGTTAAGAAAGCTCTGTATAGTTATTGAGTTTTTGTTTTATGTTACTTTGATTCCACAACTAGAACAAAAGTTATAGTTGTAATTTCTATTTCTTGAAAGTTCAAAGTCTAGAAGTATATTTGTTTATAAGACATTTCACTATTTTACTGATAAAAAATGATTAAAATACAGTTTAATTTAATAAAAATGATAAAAGACTTTTCTCTGAACAAAACAGAAAAATAAGCATTTAGCTTATTCAAAAAGTGGAAGCATTCCGTCAAAGATATATATTATCTTATGAATTTTTCAAACGATGATTCTCAGGCATTGTTTATTATTAAATTAATATCGTCACAATACCATCTTGATCAATGTCAAATAGAACAGTTTGACGGCAAATTGAGTCTTTAATTTGGTCATTGACCAAACTAAACACATTGTTTACTTCTCATTAGATTTTAGTAGTTTCTTATATTAATAAATAAATCAACATTATCGGGTGATTTTCACGGTTTTGTTGTATAAATTATTGAATTTATTAAAATGTTAAAAAAAAAACATTGACATTAGGATAATATGACACAATAACAACTGCTCCAATGTAATTTCATGTACACACCTTTTACTCCTACCTTTGGATTTGAATTCTACTTCACATTTGATTGTAATTAGAAAAGAACAATTGAAGTTTGGACAATATTGATGGTAATAATGGCATACATGATCACTTAGACTACAATAATTCCATTTATGGCAAAGTTTTTCTTAGAGCCAGTTTTTAGGTTCATCTTCTTAGAATAATGAGTTAACCCCAAAGAATAATTCAGCCCATCTTATATTACTACATGTCTTCTAGGCCCATTTCATACTTTAATTTGAGAACCAACTTATATAAGAGACTCGTGAAACATTCTAGCCTCTGGACATGTCTTGGACCATATGATTAAATAGCACTGTTCATTGTTTAGCTTATGCTTAGAGAATACTCATTTTATTTACGGAAACTCGCAGCCGCTATCCAACCTATGTTTAAAGAATAGATAGCCAATCCCATCCTTCATGCAACCCAACAGATTCCTCCGTCTTATGTACCTTTATAATACTCATTAACTACTGATTTAGACTCATGAAAATTCAACTAATGAGTAATTTAAAAAGTATATCAAATTTTGGAGTCCATAGGAATTTGGAAGGTTAAGATGTTTGATTAAAAGAAGGAATTAGCTAAGATTTGGGCCTACCTATGTCCAACTTTGTACCAGAAAAGTTTGATACTTTTTAAGTCACAGGTTTTGGATTTCCATGCATATTCCTACAACACTGTTTAAGGGTTGGTTTAATTAGTGAAAATATATTCGAAATGGGATGTGTACAACCACATGGTTACATTTACATAATATGCATAGTGAAGAAATGTCACTCTCTATTATTCTGTAAGATTATGAAATGTATCACGAGATTATTTCTCATGTCGTTTAATTTCATTCCTATTTGTTAAAGTTTGGCCGTAGAACCTAACCTAATCGAAGTTGACTAGTTTCTGACAAAAAAATTAGCCAAATGGTTACATCAAATAAATATAAATATGAAATCAAGCCATGTCATTTTTAGAAACTTTCATGGTCAAGATGATTAGGTGTCATGACGCTTAAAATTATATAGTTCGATGCAAATATTAGGATGTGAGTAAATATTTCCCTCTTGCTTAAATTATAGAGCAACTCTTCTTGTTGAAATGTCACATGCAATTACTTAGCTGTACATAAATTGGAGTAAACATTAGGTTATAGAATTGCAGCTAATTCACTATGAAATATAGAGACTAGAGAGAGGTCCTGTGTAGTTCCCCAATAAGTTTGCCCTGAAATTCAGGGCATATTTTGACCTCAAAATGAACACTAATTGCGGATCCCATAGTTTTTCATAATTTTTAAAGTATTCCCCAGTCAACATGCAATTCTAGTACATGTCAATTTATCCATTTCATTTTTTTTTCCTCCGGTCCAGAATTTACTAGCTCGACCAATTTAGATTTGACTAACAGAGATAAAAGGGTGGATAGATTACGACCATTTTTTACCGCGATTCTCGATGATTGCACAAAGGAGATGATAAAATATGGGAAGACAGCAAGTTGATTTATGAGCTACTAATAATTTGAGACCTAAAAATGAATTGAAATTGGGTGCTAGACGTTCCAAAAAAGTTGTTTTTGTGAAAGCAAGACAGAGACTAGACCTCTATATAATAACAAAAGAAGGGACAGAAAGAAGTACAGAAAAAACATTTATATGTGAGTGAATGAGTCATCATGTGGCCATTGTATGTATGTAGGGCAATATGACCTCCTATCAAGGCAAAATTTCAAGCAATCATCTTCATCATGTGGCTCTAAGTGCAATCTACAAATCCTAAAAAACAAATTCCATATTCTCATACTGCAACCTCATAATTCTTTCCTCAAACACACAAAAAAATAAAAAAAAACTCCATTTTCTGTCTTCCTTGATTTTGTTCTCTCTGTGATCATGGAGGATAATTATAGCCAAAGCCATCATCACTCTGAATCTCAAAGTCATAAAAACCACCAGCACAATGACATACTCCCTTCGACATCCGTTCTCTTGATTATCGTTCCAATCATAATTATAATCCTGCTTATTGCAATATCTCTTCTCATTGTGATGCTTAAGCGCATACAATCCGCCAAACACAATGGGACTAATAATAGTTCAAAAAGTGTCATCAACAAAAACAATTGTATGTTCGTTGCACATAGCACCATTAACATCCATTCAAGTCCAGGTAACAAGAATTCAAATTCATATTATACTATTCTAAATGGAGCATAGATGTTGAAAAAATCACTATTTAGTTCCAAGAAAGTAAAAGTTGAACTCCTGAATTCGTCTACGTGCTAGAAAATGATTTTAACTTGTTCAAGTACACATGTTCACATGGTAGTACTGGTAAATGTGAGTACAAATGCATTTAAAAGAAATATTGTTCAAATATGGAAGCACTCAATTTTCTTTTGTGTTTATATGAAAATGTGATGGGCAGATGTAAAGGGTGGATGTCTGCCTGGACATGGAGGAAGTTCAGGGAGGATGCCAGAAACAAAATTGAGAGGAGTTCAAGTATTTACATACAAGCAGCTGGAGATGTCTACAGACAAATTTAGTGAGGCAAATGTGATTGGAAATGGAGGTTATGGGGTTGTGTACAGAGGAGTCCTCATTGATGGAACTGTGGCTGCAATTAAAGTTCTGCAAAGGGAAGGCAAGCAATGGGAACGTTCTTTTAGATTAGAGGTCTGTCATCACTTCATTTATTGCCTCTTCTTTCACTTTCTTCATCCACTTACAATGTTTCCAATTCACACATTAACCCGTTGTCTCAATTTATGTAACGTAGTAGTCTGACTTTATACAAAATTTAAGAAAGAAGTAAGGACATGTCTTTTTAAAAAAAATGGAGGAATTACAATATTGGTTAGAGTTCAAGTAGTCAACCAACGAACATAAAAAAAAAAAAAGTAAAGTAAATTTTTATTCATTCACTGTGTATTGTGTTTGGGGTGGGGGAGGGGACAGAATAGTTACTTTAGAAAATTGCTGATTTAAGTGGTTTGTGTGCTATATACAAGGGTGAAATTTTTTTATTCCAAAAGGTGTTGACTTTTTCTCTTTTTTTTTTTTATATATTAAAATCTTTTATCCTTGAAAAAGACAATAGAAAAAAGGCCCTAGGATAACATGCAAAGCAATATACAGACATGTGATGGTACTTTGGCAGTTTCTTGAATAATTAAAGCATTTCAGGAATGTCAAATTGTCAAGCTATCAGAACCATGTTTCTCAGAGCCATTATCTAAATAAAATATCACAATGTAAATAAATCATATGATTGCAATACTGTAGCAAAAAATACACATGAATGTATTTTAATTGTAGCAACATGGACAGTAAGAATTCATGTAACTGACCCTAACTTGTTGGGGTAATTGTTGTTTCTCTGTTTTGGCAGGTGGATTTATTAAGTCGCTTACACTCTCCTTACTTGGTTGAACTTCTTGGCTACTGCGCAGACCAACACCACAGGCTCCTTATTTTTGACTATATGCCTAATGGTTCGCTCCAGCAGCATCTCCACAGCGCACATAAACAATCCACAAACTCATTGAACTGGGGAATTAGGTTAAGAATAGCCCTTGATTGTGCTAGAGCTTTGGAATATCTACATGAGCACACAACCCCATCAGTCATCCACAGAGATTTCAAGTGCAGTAATGTTCTACTTGATCAAAATTTCAGAGCTAAGGTGTCTGATTTTGGGCTAGCCAAAATTGGCTCAGACAAATTGAACGGTCTGATCTCAACGCGAGTATTAGGGACCACGGGATATTTGGCCCCAGAGTGAGTATTACATCTCCATGCTTGCTCAATCAATGAGTAAAATTAAGACAATATTGCGCGCACATGGAGAGGCTTCAGTTTCTATCTTAGCACATTGTCACTTTCTGTTATTTCTTCAAGACTTACAGCTGACACTTGACATACTTTCCTAAAATAAAAATCCACCAAATGTGGTCCTCCACACCTAAGTTGTTCCAACCTTCAGCTAACGTTCTTTCGATTTTGTGACCATTAACCAACTCAATTTCTCAAAACAGGTATGCTTCAACTGGCAAACTTACAACAAAATCAGACGTATACAGTTACGGTGTGGTTCTTCTAGAGCTATTGACAGGCCGTGTACCAATTGATACAAAGAGGCCTCCTGGAGAACATGTACTTGTCTCGTGGGTCAGTAACTAATGTATTTTAACAAGTTGTAGCACGTTACTTGTCTTACTTCATGACCTGATAGTATAGAAATTATTTATAATATTGTCAGTGTATATAAGTTAATATCAATAGCGAAACTATTACCCCATACAATACAAGATTCAGGGCGCGTTTGATTGAAACAATGCCTAAATCCATTTTGTCTGTTATTTTAGGCTCTTCCAAGATTGACAAACAGAGAAAAAGTAGTTGAAATGGTTGATCCAACATTACAAGGGCAGTACACGAAGAAGGATCTAATCCAGGTAATTAAATGTCATAACATTTATCCTCATTCTTATAATACTACATATGAAAAAAAAATATAATGTTTTTTTTTGCTAAAACAGGTAGCTGCTATAGCAGCAATGTGTGTGCAAACAGAAGCAGATTATCGTCCGTTTATGACAGATGTTGTGCAATCCTTAGTACCTCTTGTTAAGACATACTCTTCTTCATGCCCTGCCAATTCCTTCAGATCATATAACCAGACCGTGAGTCCAAGGTCTTAGGAGGAGCCATTAATTCGGAATCTGAAGACGTTTCCAACATTATTCGTGATTCAACATTTCCATAAAAGTTATTTGATCAAATGACAACCTGTAACAAATATCTGGTTATAGCAATAAGGCTTATGTATTATAGTATTCAACTAGTAGCACCTTCAACTCTAATAAACCATTTTAGTAATGCTTCATCGTCTAGTGAATCATAATAAACACGATAATTATAATATAATTCATCTTTTGTTTTAATAGAATAAGATTTTTTAACTAATTATGTCAAGTGTATGATCAAGTAGGATTTTTTTTGTTTAATTTAGGACGGACAGCTTCAACGCCATATGACATTGTTAGATAACGCTGAGGAACAAATGATAGATCAAACATGACCCTAACTAATGATACAAGAGTAGATATTCATAAAATAGGCAAGACAAAAGAACATTAGACAAACAGGTCAGACAAAATGAAAATGTAAAAAGTTAATTATTGTAGAACAGATATCAGCTATTGTGAGTTTGTGACAATTATCATACTGTTGTTAAGCATACTCCTTCCGTCCAATTTTAATTGTCATGGTTTCTTTTTTTAAGAGTCAAACTATAAGAAACTTTGACTGACATTTTATAATGATACAATATGCAAAAAAATTGCAATTTTTATAATACTTGTTGAATATCTAAATTTTTTGTTTAAAATATCGAATTAATGTAATCTAATTTAACTCTGAAAATTAATCAAATTGACTTTCGAAAAACACAACATAACAATTAAAAGTAGACGGAGGATGGAGTATAAGAAACTAACTGGATTTATTCTTTTGTACTAAGGGAGCTTTTGTTGAATTTTGTGTAAGCTACAACTGGGTTTACCCCTTGTAGCACAGGCAAGCAGAATATTAGAGGATAAGATATATACTATACTTATTATTATGTCAGCTAGCTCTTTGTCCATATTCCTTATATTCTACAGACTACCTTGTTGCTTTTGTTACAATTTAAAATATGGATATATCAGAAACTACACAAAAGTACTGTGGAGTATGGATGGTGATTTTCCTAATATTCAAGCTAGCTAACCATTAGTATAATTTTAATATTAATCAAAATTCAAATATCGAGCTCTAGCTCCCCGACCCCGACACACACATATTACACTAAAAATGATTTTTTGCGACAATTAATTAAGGGTAATAGTTTAATTGCCGCTAAATATGTATTTTTAGAGGAATTAACACTCTTTGTAAATATCTCTAAAGCATATATAGCGACATTAGATCTAATGACAATTAACTAATACCAATAAAGGGTTTATCACTCTTTGTTAATCTGCATTTATATTGCCACTAAAAATTGTTTTTGGTATAGTGATCACACACATCTAATAGTCACAAACATCTTCTTTTTTTTCGTTCACAGAAAATCTACACCTTTCAATATGATTCCAACTGATATATGCTAAATTAGACACCAATGGCTTGCCGTCTTACATTTTACAATTAGGTGAATTAAAATATTCTCTCCTTTTTAGTTCGAACATATTAAATTTTTATATAAGATGATTGCATACTTTAATATGATATCAAATAAATTTTTAGTTTCTAATTTTATTTTAAAAAACATGTTGAAAATATAATTAAATAAATAAAGATATTTTGTCTCTAATTGCTTAAACTTATAAATGATTGCAACATTAATCTTCCAACACCTGACATGTAAAGTACTCCCCTTTCGTTTCATATTAGATGAACATTTTTTTATTTTACACAGTAATTAAGAAATCAGTAATAGGTTGATCAACTTTATTATTTGTCATTTATTCATATCAATACACTTAAAAATAAGTTAGAAAAAATATAGAGAGAGTATATTGTATAGGAACAACTAGTATTGAAATTGTTCACATTCCAAAGATCATATTAATGATAGGGGTAAAATGAGAAAAATTCAATCAGTTATATCCTAATTTAGTAAGTGATCATACTTAAGCGATCAAGTATGAGATAACTATTTTTAGTAAAATACACGATCTAATATGTGACGGAGAGAGTAGCTTTTTAGATTTTTAATTAGTGCTCCTTTATCATTGGAAAAAGAGCTTTTTGATTTTGAAACTATAGGCCAATTATATGGGTCATCATAGTTATGTGAAATTCATGCTTGTCTATTAGCAGCCACTTGTGTATCATTATTGGGTATCGCATGGACAATGCATTAAATTTGTTCTTTTCTCATAAAAAAAAAATATGATGACTTTCCGGTAAAGATTCTGATATAACTTTTTTAAAAACAATATGATTTTGGCATCTTCCAATTTCAAAGCAAAAAGATATTTATGTCTTCTTCAATCCATTCATTGCTCAAATGAAGAGATGCTTTTGCTAGAAAAGTATTTTTGTATAATTTTATCTCCTTCAAAATATTCTGTATTTGTACATGCATCTCCTATATTGTAATCGAGAAATTAATTGAATTGTATCATGAATATTGGATTCAAATTTAACAGAGAAGGGTTGCTTCCTATATAAGGGAAGATTCATGAGTGTTATGTCACTATTTGAAATAGATAGAGGTTTTATCCATCACTGTATCACAAATCAGTGAAAACTAACTCACTGAAAAAAATCATGATGGAAATAATTTTTTACTGGATTATTGGGAAGCTTCCTAATAATTTTGTGTAAAATACTAGTAGTACTGTTTTTTCTTTTCTTATTAATTCCATCGAGCATTTTCCAACGAAAAAATTCAATGAAAAAGTAATGATATTTTTAGTAATGTGTTGATATTTGATGAATGCTTTTTGAGGAATACATGCTTTCGAGGCAAAGTGATAAGGAAAGCAATGAGTTGAATTATGATACACAACAAGACTATGACAACGTTTTCTTCTTTGTTTTTCATTGAAAATATTACTTATTTGATAACCCAAAAAATGTTCTACAAGCAGTGGTACACGATTTGAAATTTGATAGATAATTCACCCAAAAAACTTGTGTTTGTGAATAATTTGAAGTCGTGAATCGTGATGTGCACTTAACTCACTTATCACTTTTATAGTAATGGCTGAATCTACTACTACCTCGATGAGTTATGTCGTGGGATTTTCAATATATTTATATTTATATTCATCTTCATTAGTATTTGTTTTTCTTTTGCTATGGATATACTGGTTTTTGTGACAAGTTGAACAAAGCACTAATAAGTGGCTTAACCATAAACCCTTTTTTTAACGAATTAAACAACGTGCTTAACGTAAACTGATTGAACAAAATATTGTTGGTTAGCTAAAAGCTGACATAACATGTACTATAGTACTGTCATCTGCAACGAAGAGTAGCTACACTTTTCTAGGCTAAGATATAAAAAGAAGATAATTCAACGTCATTATATTATACACTACATAAAAAATGATTATTAGCGTCAATTAATCTTAATTGACGCTAAATATATATTTTTAGCAACAATTAACATATGTTCCTAAAGTCTTTAGAGACATTAGTTCTAATGACACTTAATTAATGCCGATAAAGACTTTAATATTCTTTATTAATGTCAATTAGTATAAAGTATTATAAAATCTCCAAGGAGTAATTCAGATAAATAAACAAACAAGAAACTTGTGAACCATAAAAAAAATTTCTAGCTCATCAAAGTCCAATTAATTGCAAACCTAACGGAGCTTTAGTGTTGGTTCATCGTGATTAATAAACATTAATACACTATTCAATTCGGACAAAAACAGTATTTAGTAGGCATAATTAACAAGAGTAGAAAGGACAAATAACAAAAGGTACCTAACTGATTATTGATAAAGAAACTTAATCCCTCCTCCCTCCGTTCAATAATAGTTGTTCACTATACCAAAAATAATTGTTCAATAATATTTGTTTAATTTAGAAAAATCAAGAGATAATTTACATTTTGTGTCTATTTTACCCTTGTTATTAAATATTATTTATCATCTAACACATTTCTCAAAGCATTAAATTTAATAAAATAAAAGGATAATATAGTAATATACCCCTATTGCTTATTGTTTCTTAACGGGTGTGTCAAGTTAATAGTGGATAACTATTGTTGGACAGAGACAGTAAAAAGTTACTCCTTCTATTCCATATTAATTGAATCTTTTTGGGGTTTTTTTTTCATTGTTCAAAACAGTTGAATTATTCAAAATTCAAGATGGATGTTTGATATTTTTTCCACATTTACTTTTTCCTTTAATGAAGTTTGGTACTCCCTCCGTCCAACAATACTTGTCCAATATACTAAAAATAAATGTTCAACAATACTTGTCCATTTTATGAAATCCATGAATAATTTTACACATAATTCCTAATTTACCCTTATCATTGATTATAGTCATTTCCCTAATACATTTTACAAGACTTTAGTTTCTTAAGGGGTGTGTCAAATCAATAGTGGACAACTATTGTTAGACAGATGGAATATTTTTTAAGAAATAAGTTGCACGACTTCCAAAGTCATATTTATAATTTTACAAAATACAGTATTAAAATGTATGATTTAAATTATTTTTTGCTTAATAAGTGTACACTGTATCACAAATTAAGTAAATATGGAATCGTAGGGGTATGAGCTAGTTGCACGCAAGAACCTCTAATTGTTTGATAGAATATAATAGCTTTTGCCTTTTGGGGACCATAAATGCATGAATTATTGCTTTGGTGGCTTGCTATGGAGTTTTGACAAATAAGGGTATTTTGGTGTAGCTAGATCACCTTTAAAATCAATTGTGGGCAAAAGGAAATATTTGCACCTTTTTTTATTATTTTCGACTATGATAATTACCACAAAAAGATTAGTGAAATAATGTTGAAATAAAGTTGTTCATAGGAGATGAATAAGTTTCTCAAATTCTTTATATGGTTTGGGGCCTTCAACAATCTTCATACTACTAAAAATAGATAAAAGGAAAACCAACGTGTAGAGTCGATTCAGAAAATCGAGGGAAAATTGACACTCGCTTTTATTTATTTTTTATAAAAATATGGGGACATTGTTAATTTTTGAAGTATAAAATTGTAATTGAAGAGTATAATTAATAAAAATAATGAAAATATTTTATCAAAGAGCATTTGAAATCTAGTGGTAGAATGATTCAATAGTAAATGTTTGAGTTTGATTCTAAAGAGTTAATCCCTCCGTTCAACAATAGTTGTTCACTATACTATTTTATAATGTTCATTAATATTTGTCTACTTTATGAAATTAATGGAAAATTTTACACTTAAGTCCTAATTTACCCTTATTATTAATTATAATCATTTTCCTATTACATTTTTCAAGACATTGTGGAGTATTTATCACTCATGTTGTCCACCTTTAATTGTCATGTTACGTTTCTCGAAAGTCAATTTGACTAATTTTAAAAGTTAAATTAGATTACATTAATTCGATATTTTAAACAAAATTTTTGGATATTAATTTAAAAACTATACGAAAAATACTATAAATTCCAATTTTTTGCATTTCAATATGATGAAAAAATACACTGTAAAATGTTGGTCAAAGTTACTATCCTTTGAGTCTAAAATGGAAACTATGACAATTAAAAGTGGACGGAGATAGTATATTCAAAGGGTGATATAGTATAATTATCCTTTTGTTTATACTTTCTTAAGAATTGTGCAAAGTCAATAGTGGATAAGTATTGGTAGACAGAGAGAGTATATTTTATGTATATTTACTGAGTCAGACCGACATATTTTGAAAATTCTATGTTGGTTTTTAATTGATTGAAAACAATGGATTGTTCAGCTGACTCTCAATTTTAATCAATCTAAATCAAACCGACAAGCGCAAATTACGCAGATAAACAAGCATATACAGACTAGTTAACTAGCTCACATAGCTATAGTTTGAATTATTTACCACTTGCAACCTCTTTTTAACTATAATTACGTGCGCCTCTTTCCTCTCTCGGCTCTCTCCTCTCTTATACATATACAAATATAATTATACATAAACATATATAATTATACGACATATATATAAATACAATTTTCCTCTCTCCTCCCTCTCCCAATCTCACTCGTCAGATATACAAATACATATGTATATGAGTTACATATATACAATTATCTGAAAGATATACATATACAATTCAACAGATATACGAATACAATTCACCTCTCTGCCTTCTCGCTTGCCACTCTCCTCCCTCTCTCAATCTCGCTCGCCTCTCACCTTTCCTCTAACATATAGCTACAAATCGTAATTAACAAACTATAGTTATGGAACCTAATTAAGTTCTTTTTAGTAGCTATTTACGAAATTTCTTCAACGAACTATATACAGTCTATCGGTTTTCCTTAAAAACCCAACCAATTCCGTTGATTTTGATCCAATTTTTAGTGGTGTCACCTTTTAAGCTAATTTTCAGGTTGAGACCAGACTTAAAATTCATTTAAAAACCATTTAGGCATAAAGTTTTGTAGTGAATTATTAGATTATTAATGCGATTTATTTAAAAGCTGCTTCAAATTAAATGAGTGTCAAGACATTCAAACAAGTCACAATTCACCTTTAGAACGTGGTCGTTCATTATATAATTACTTTGATGAAACTTAAAAATTGGTTCTCTTAACTTTTTAACCAATTGTTCTTACAAGCAAAGGCTACTTATGCGAATAGTTTATATTCTCTTGTTCTCACTCATAAAAGGATGATTAAAAAAATAGGGCAAATCACATAAATCCCACTAGTTTAGGTCTTAATTACTAAGATTCACAATAGTTTCAAATATTACTTCCTCTATCATATTCCATGATTAGGATACATGAGTCTGAATCTATGAGATACATGTATCTATTGAATTTTAAAATTGAGATACAAAATTTATTTATTTAAATTAATTGGTTGTAACTTATTTCCTTAATTAGAGGAGTAATTGAGGATTTTCAAAATACATAGATTATTAATTTCATTTTATTATTCTTTGAAATAGTAAATTCATTAATATTATTAATATAAGACAAAAACATGTATATCTTGGTAGTGTAATTTGATTAATTTCAAATTATTACTCTTAAAATAATAAATTCATTAATTTGATGTATCTATTATCAATATATGATGTATCCAACAAACTAAACATTTAGATACATGAGTGTCATACAAGTACATTCATATGTATCGTAGAAGTATCTAGCATTAATTTCATGTATTTGTTATACGTATCTAGTATTAATTTTATGTATCTATTTATATTTATATATATATTTATAT
>JAJOOO010009749.1:0-17076 GCA_029582685.1 Solanum piurae | reverse complement strand
AACAATCCTCTCCTAGTGTACTACATGCAAAGTGATAAGTTAGGTATCTCTAAATCCTTGGTCCGGCATCTAGAGAATTTCACCCCGCACCTTGGTCCGGCTACATGTGTATAATTTACTAACTCTTACCTTTACCTCATATTACACATCATAATCGATGTTTGGCTTAGTTATTACAGGCACGCGTCTTCATTCCACGAGACTGACTCAAGGAGCGTCGATGGATCTACGGTCCGTGAGTCCCTTCCGTCAGCCAACACTTAGAAAATATTTTAGCCTCCAAAAATCAGCTTCTCTGAAGCAAATGATGGAACTGCAGTACGGACCGTCGATCGATCTATGGTCCGTCAATCCCTCTCCGTAGCTCCATACTTAGAATCTTCAAAAATCAGGTACTGGAACCCTCGTAGTATCAATCTACGGATCAACAGTACGGTCCGTAGATCAATCTACAGACTGTCAATGGGCACCGTGGTTCCACACTTGGTCAGATTTCCCTGATTTGCCTTCCATGCCTTGGCTTCTGATCTACGACCACCATCTACGGAGCGTCAATGGACCTACGGTCCATAGATCACCTCCGTAGATGCCATTTTCTGCATTTCTTTCAGCTGTCTCTTTAATTCCGCGTCTGAACATCTTTCCAGCAAAATATGATAAAAACACATAAAAACCAATACAAAAAGGCCCTAGACACACATAACTTGTAATTGAAATGCATTAGAAATACCATAAACTCACGGTATATCAGTTATGTATTATGTTGATATTTGATTGATTAAGATGCATCATCATCCCCTTTATTTGAGATTATATTGTGGACATGCATTGACATGAGATTGAGTATAAGTTGGGCACGTGGAGATCGTCCGTGCTGGGGATGGTGAGATGTTAAGATTATATTTTGGGCACGTGGAGACCGTCCGTGCGGAAATTATTTGATTTTACGATAGTGCATTGAGATTGTTCGCACAGACACGTGGAGATCGTCTGTGTCGGTATATAGACCTCGCGAGTCCCCCATGGGTCATGAACTCTCGATGTATTTCCGAGGAGTATCATGTATATGCGGTTGAGAGAGTACTTGGCAGTCTGAGGCATATCATTTGATGGTGTCACATTGCACTGCATCTCATTACATCATTTATTATTGTTGATTACGTGCTTTATTGGTGGTTGTACATTTTGTGAAGTTTGATTATCCTTATTTTGATGAAACTCGACTGGTAAGCGTACTATAGACTTGTATAAGTAAGAAACTTATTTTTATTATTTAAACTCCTGTCACTACTTCTTCGTTGTCGGTTTATGAGATATATTGGGTACACGTTGTTTCGTACTCATACTACACTTGTTGCACATTGTTGTGGTGCAGACTCGATTCTGAGTATGAGCACATCTCATAAAGCTTTCTGAGTCCGAGCTTGGAGTATCTTGGAGTTGTGGTGAGTTGTTTGGTTGTTCCATGGCCCACACCTCCTTCTACCTTTTATTTATTCTATTATTTTTAGTATTCAGACAGAATATCCCTTATGTTTGGATTTTTCATTTAGTTTCAGACTTGAATCATATTTAGAGGCTCTTGTACTTATGACACCAATTCTTGGGTGGTATTCTAGTTTTCCGCATATCATATTTATTAAGAACTTACTGTCGGAGATTTTTACTCGTTGTTTACCTTCTACCTTATTAGTTAGTTAAGATTGGTAAAAATATGTTGGGTTGGCTTACCTATTGGTTGGGAACATAGATGCCATCACGACTTGTCAAATTGGGTTATGACACAAACACAATTTTAAGCTCAAAATCAAATAATTTATCTTCAATTTTAAATACAAATTTAACCCGACATGACCTAATTTATTTTCTCTTCTTTTCTTTTCATATTTTCTCTTAAAAGATCCATATATGATTTTGATAATTTCATCAAAACAATGGAGTTCACTGGAATTATTATTCCATTTAAAAATCAAATAACTACAAATCAAATTTGTTATTAATGAATTTGTGATTAATCTTTCTATTATCTAAAAGTTGTGTTTTTTTTCTGGTTCATCTTTGGAATTTGAAATTAGTAATAGTTCACTTCATGAATTAACACCAAGATTTTTATTTTTCCTCTTTGAATGTTGAGAATCATGAATTTTTTCGCTATTTGACTAAAATTTATATAATGCATAATTATAACTGGATCATATTTACTATTGGGTAGTTTTTCTTCTTCTATTTTTGGACTTTTTTAAATAAAAATATAGGCAATGCCCATTTATTAAATCAATAAAAAGGGGTTTACTCATAAATGGATTGAGTCCAAAAGTGACACAAGCCCACAACACAACCTCTGCCACTAAACCAGAGAAAAATAAAAAAAGAAAACACAATTTTAAATTCAAAATCAAATAATTTATCTTCAATTTTAAATACAAATTTAACCCAACATGACCTAATTTATTTTCTCTTCTTTTCTTTTCATATTTTTTCTTAAAAGATCCATATATGATTTTTGATAATTTCATCAAAACAATGGAGTTCGCTGGAATTATTGTTCCTTTAAAAAACAAATAACTACAAATCAAATTTGTTATTAATGAATTTGTGATAGATCTTTCTATAATCTAAAAGTTGTGTTTTTTTTTTGGTTCATCTTTGGAAATTGGAATTAGAAATAGTTCACATCATGAGTTAATACCAAGATTTTTATTTTTCCTCTTTGAATGTTGAAAATCTTGAATTTTTTCGCTATTTGACTAAAATTTATATAATGCATAATTATAACTGGATCATATTTACTATTGGGTAGTTTTTCTTCTTCTATTTTTGGACTTTTTTTAAAAAAAAAAGGGCACTGCCCATTTATTCAATCAATAAAAAGGGGTTTACTCATATATGGATTGAGTCCAAAAGTGACACAAGCCCACAACACATCCTCTGCCACTAAACCAGAGAAAAACAAAAAAAGAAAACACAATTTTAAACTCAAAAGAAATTATTTATCTTCAATTTTAAATACTAATTTAATCCGACATGACCTAATTTATTTTCTCTTCTTTTCTTTTCATATTTTCTCTTAAAAGATCCATATATGATTTTTGATAATTTCATCAAAACAATGGAGTTCACTTTAATTATTGTTCCATTTAAAAAACAAATAACTACAAATCAAATTTGTTATTAATGAATTTGTGATTGATCTTTCTATTATCTAAAAGTTGTGTTTTTTTTCTGGTTCATCTTTGGAAATTGGAATTAGTAATAGTTCACTTCATGAGTTAATACCAAGATTTTTAATTTTTCTCTTTGAATGTTGAGAATCTTGAATTTTTTCGCTAGTTGACTAAAATTTATATAATGCATAATTATAACTGGATCATATTTACTATTGGGTAGTTTTTCTTCTTCTATTTTTGGACCTTTTTTATAAAAAAAAAGGGCATTGCTCATTTATTAGATCAATAAAAGGGGGTTTACTCATATATGGATAGAGTCCAAAAGTGACACAAGCCCACAACACATCCTCTGCCACTAAATCAGAGAAAAACAAAAAAAGGAAACACAATTTTAAGCTCAATATCAAATAATTTATCTTCAATTTTAAATACAAATTTAACCCGACATGACCTAATTTATTTTCTCTTCTTTTCTTTTTATATTTTCTCTTAAAAGATCCATATATGATTTTTGATAATTTCATCAAAACAATGGAGTTCACTGAAATTATTGTACCATTTAAAAAATAAATAACTACGTATCAAATTTGTTATTAATGAATTTGTGATTGATCTTTCTATAATCTAAAAGTTGTATTTTTTTTCTGGTTCATCTTTGGAAATTGGAATTAGTAATAGTTCACTTCATTAGTTAACACCAAGATTTTCATTTTTCCACTTCGAATGTTGATAATCTTGATATTTTCGCTATTTGACTAAAATTTATATTATTCATAATTATAACTGGATCATATATACTATTGGGTAGTTTTTCTTCTTCTATTTTTTGACTTTTTTTTAAAAAAAAATGGGCAATGCCCATTTATTAAATCAATAAAAAGGGGTTTACTCATAAATGGATTGAGTCGAAAAGTGACACAAGCCCACAACTCATCCTCTGCCACTAAACCAGAGAAAAACAAAAAAAGGAAACACAATTTTAAGCTCCAAATCAAATAATTTATCTTCAATTTTAAATACAAATTTAACCCGACATGACCTAATTTATTTTCTCTTCTTTTCTTTTCATATTTTCTCTTAAAAGATCCATATATGATTTTTGATAATTTCATCAAAACAATGGAGTTCACTGAAATTATTGTTTCATTTAAAAAACAAATAACTACAAATCAAATTTGTTATTAATGAATTTGTGATTGATCTTTCTATTATCTAAAAGTTGTGTTTTTTTTCTAGTTCATCTATGGAAATTGAAATTAGTAATAGTTCACTTCATGAGTTAACACCAAGATTTTTATTTTTCCTCTTTGACTGTTGAGAATCTTGAATTTTTTTGCCATTTGACTAAAATTTATATAATGCATAATTATAACTGGATCATATTTACTATTGGGTAGTTGTTCTTCTTCTATTATTTGACTTTTTTTTATAAAAAAATGGGCAATGCCCATTTATTAAATCAATAAAAAGGGGTTTACTCATATATGGATTGAGTCCATAAGTGATACAAGCCCACAACACATCCTCTGCCACTAAACCAAAGAGAAAAAAAACAAGGAAACACAATTTTAAGCTCAAAATTAAATAATTTATATTCAATTTTAAATACAAATTTAACCCGACATGACCTAATTTATTTTCTCTTCTTTTCTTTTCATATTTTCTCTTAAAAGATCCATATATGATTTTTGATAATTTCATCAAAACAATGGAGTTCACTGAAATTATTGTTCCATTTTAAAAAAAAATAACTACAAATCAAATTTGTTATTAATGAATTTGTGATTGATCTTTCTATTATCTAAAATTTGTGTTTTTTTCTGGTTCATCTTTGAAAATTTGAATTAGTAATAGTTCACTTCACGAGTTAATACCAAGATTTTTATCTTTCCTCTTTGGATGTTGAGAATCTTGAATTTTTTTGCTATTGACTAAAATTTATATAATGCATAATTATAACTGGATCATATTTACTATTGGGTAGTTTTTCTTCTTTTATTTTTGGACTTTTTTTTATAAAAAAATGGGCAATGCCCATTTATTAAATCAATAAAAACGGGTTTACTCATAAATGGATTGAGTCGAAAAGTGACAGAAGCCTACAACACATCCTCTGCCACTAAACCAGAGAAAAACAAAAAAAGAAAACACAATTTTAATCTCAAAATTAAATAATTTATATTCAATTTTAAATACAAATTTAACCAGACATGACCTAATTTATTTTCTCTTCTTTTCTTTTCATATTTTCTCTTAAAAGATCAATATATAATTTTTTATTATTTCATCAAAACAATGGAGTTCAATGGAATTATTGTTCCATTTAGAAAACAAATAACTAAGAATCAAATTTGTTATTAATGAATTGAGATTAATCTTTTCATTATCTAAAAGTTGTGTTTTTTTTCCGGTTCATCTTTGAAGATGTGAATTAGTAATAGTTCACTTCATGAGTTAACACCAAGATTTTTATTTATCCTCTTTGAATGTTGAGAATCTAGAATTTTTTCTCTATTTGACTAAAATTTATATAATGCATAATTATAACTGGATCATATTTACTATTGGGTAGTTTTTCTTTTTCTATTTTTGGACTTTTTTTTTAAAGAAATGGGCAAAGCCCAATTATTAAATCAATAAAAAGGGGTTTACTTATAAATGAATTGAGTCGAAAAGTGACAGAAGCCCACAACACATCCTCTGCCACTAAACCAGAGAAAAACAAAAAAAGGAAACACAATTTAAAGCTCAAAATCAAATAATTTATATTCAATTTTAAAAACAAATTTAACCCCACATGACCTAATTTATTCTCTTCTTTTCTTTTCATATTTTCTCTTAAAAGATCCATATATGATTTTTGATAATTTCATCAAAACAATGGAGTTCACTGAAATTATTATTCCATTTAAAAAACAAATAACTACAAATCAAATTTGTTATTAATGAATTTGTGATTGATCTTCCTATTATCTAAAAGTTGTGTTTTTATTCTGGTTCATCTTTGGAAATTGAAATTAGTTATAGTTCACTTCATGAGTTAACACCAAGATTTTTATTTTTCATCTTTGGATGTTGAGAATCTTGATTTTTTTTGCTCTTTGACTAAAATTTATATAATGCATAATTATAACTGGATTATATTTGCTATTGGGTAGTTTTTCTTCTTCTATTTTTGGAATTTTTTTATAAAAGAAAATGGGCAATGATCATTTATTACATCTATAAAAAGGGGTTTACTCATAAATGGATTGAGTCCAAAAGTGACATCAGCCCACAACACATCCTCTGCCACTAAATCAGAGAAAAACAAAAAAGGAAACACAATTTTAAGCTCAAAATCAAATAATTTATCTTCAATTTTAAATAAGAATTTAACCCGACATGACCTAATTTATTTTCTCTACTTTTCTTTTCATATTTTCTCTTAAAAGATCCATATATGATTATTGATAATTTCATCAAAACAATGGAGTTCACTGGAATTATTGGTCCATTTAAAAAACAAATAACTACAAATCAAATTTGTTATTAATGAATTTGTAATTGATCTTCCTATTATCTAAAAGTTGTGTTTTTTTTCTGGTTCATCTTTGGAAATTGAAATTAATAATAGTTCACTTCATGAGTTAAGACCAAAAAAATTATTTTTCCTCTTTGAATGTTGAGAATCTTGAATTTTTTCGCTATTGACTAAAATTTATATAATGCATAATTATAACTAGATCATATTTACTATTGGGTAGTTTTTCTTCTTCTATTTTTTGATTTTTTTTTTAAAAAAAATGGGCAATGCCCATTTATTAAATTAATAAAAAGCAGTTTACTCATAAATGGATTGAGTCAAAAATTGACACAAGCGCACAACACATCCTCTTCGACTAAACCAGAGAAAACCAAAACAAGGAAACACAATTTTAAGCTCAAAATCAAATAATTTATCTTCAATTTTAAATGCGAATTTAACCCGACATGACCTAATTTATTTTCTCTTCTTTTCTTTTCATATTTTCTCTTAAAAGATCCATATATGATTTTTGGTAATTTCATCAAAACAATGGAGTTCATTGGAATTATTGTTCCATTTAAAAAATAAATAACTACCAATCAAATTTGTTAGTAATGAATTTGAGATTGATCTTTCTATTATCTAAAAGTTGTGTTTTTTTTCTGGTTCATCTTTGAAGATGTTAATTAGTAATAGTTCACTTCATGAGTTAACACAATGATTTTTATTTGTCCTCTTTGAATTTTGAGATTCTTGAATTTTTTCGCAATTTCACTAAAATTTATATAATGCATAATTATAACAGGATCATATTTACTATTGGGTACTTTTTCTTCTTCTATTTGTGGACTTTTTTTTATAAAAAAATGGGCAATGCCCATTTATTAAATAAATAAAAAGGGGTTTAACCATAAATTGATTGAGTCCAAAAGTGACACAAGCCCACAACACATCCTCTTCCACTAAACCAGAAAAAAAAAGAAAAGGAAACACAATTTTAAGCTCAAAATCAAATAATTTATATTCAATTTTAAATACAAATTTAACCCGACATGACCTAATTAATTTTCTCTTCTTTTCTTTTCATACTTTCTCTTAAAAGATCCATATATGATTTTTGATAATTTCATCAAAACAATGAAGTTCACTGAAATTATTGTTCCATTTAAAAAACAAATAACTACAAATCAAATTTGTTATTAATGAATTTGGGATTGATCTTCCTATAATCTAAAAGTTGTGTTTTTATTCTGGTTCATCTTTGGAAATTGAAATTAGTAATAGTTCACTTCATGAGTTAACACCAAAAAATTTATTTTTCCTCTTTGAATGTTGAGAATCTTGAATTGTTTCGCTATTTGACTAAAATTTATATAATGTATAATTATAACAGGATCATATTTACTATTGGGTAGTTTTTCTTCTTCTATTTTTTGACTTTTTTTAATAAAAAAATGGGCAATGCCCATTTATTAAATCAATAAAAAGGGGTTTACTCATAAATTGATTGAGTCGAAAAGTGACACAAGCCCACAACACATCCTCTGCCACTAAACCAGAGAAAAACAAAAAAAGAAAACACAATTTTAATCTCAAAATTAAATAATTTATATTCAATTTTAAAAACAAATTTAACCCGACATGACCTAATTTATTTCCTCTTCTTTTCTTTTCATATTTTCTCTTAAAAGATCCATATATAATTTTTTATTATTTCATCAAAACAATGGAGTTCAATGGAATTATTGTTCCATTTAGAAACCAAATAAATACGAATCAAATTTGTTACTAATGAATTGAGATTAATCTTTCTATTATCTAAAAGTTGTGTTTTTTTTCCGGTTCATCTTTGAAGATGTGAATTAGTAATAGTTCATTTCCTGAGTTAACACCAAGATTTTTATTAGTCCTCTTTGAATGTTGAGAATCTTGAATTTTTTCGCTATTTGACTAAAATTTATATAATGCATAATTATAACTGGATCATATTTACTATTGGGTAGTTTTTCTTTTTCTATTTTTGGACTTCTTTTTTTTAAGAAATGGGCAATGCCCATTTATTAAATCAATAAAAAGGGGTTTACTCATAAATGGATTGAGTCGAAAAGTGACAGAAGCCCACAACACATCCTCTGCCACTAAACCAGAGAAAAGCAAAAAAAAAGAAATATTTTAAGCTCAAAATCAAATAATTTATCTTCAATTTTAAATACAAATTTAACCCGACATGACCTAATTTATTTTCTCTTCTTTTCTTTTCATATTTTCTCTTAAAAGATCCATATATAATTTTTTATTATTTCATCAAAACAATGGAGTTCAATGGAATTATTGTTCCATTTAGAAAATAAATAACTACGAATCGAATTTGTTATTAATGAATTGAGATTAATCTTTCTATTATCTAAAAGTTGTTTTTTTTTTCCGGTTCATCTTTGAAGATGTGAATTAGTAATAGTTCACTTCATGAGTTAACACCAAGATTTTTATTTGTCCTCTTTGAATGTTGAGAATCTTGAATTTTTTCGCTATTTGACTAAAATTTATATAATGCATAATTATAACTGGATCATATTTACTATTGGGTAGTTTTTCTTTTTCTATTTTTGGACTTTTTTTTTTTAAGAAATGGGCAATGCCCATTTATTAAATCAATAAAAAGGGGTTTACTTATAAATGGATTGAGTCCAAAAGTGACACAAGCCCACAACACATCCTCTGCCACTAAACCAGAGAAAAACAAAAAAAGGAAACACAATTTTAAGCTCAAAATCAAATAATTTATATTCAATTTTAAATACAAATTTAACCCCACATGACCTAATTTGTTTTCTCTTCTTTTCTTTTCATATTTTCTCTTAAAAGATCCATATATGATTTTTTATAATTTCATCAAAACAATGGAGTTCACTGAAATTATTATTCCATTTAAAAAACAAATAACTACAAATCAAATTTTTTATTAATGAATTTGTGATTGATCTTCTTATTATATAAAAGTTGTGTTTTTATTCTGGTTCATCTTTGGAAATTGAAATTAGTTATAGTTCACTTCATGAGTTAACACCAAGATTTTTATTTTTCCTCTTTGGATGTTGAGAATCTTGAATTTTTTTACTATTTGACTAAAATTTATATAATGCATAATTATAACTGGATCATATTTGCTATTGGGTAGTTTTTCTTCATCTATTTTTGGAATTTTTTTATAAAAGAAAATGGGCAATGATCATTTATTACATCAATAAAAAGGGGTTTACTCATAAATGGATTGAGTCCAAAAGTGACACCAGCCCACAACACATTCTCTGCCACTAAATCAGAGAAAAACAAAAAAAGGAAACACAATTTTAAGCTCAAAATCAAATAATTTATCTTCAATTCTAAATAAGAATTTAACCCGACATGACTTAATTTATTTTCTCTACTTTTCTTTTCATATTTTCTCTTAAAAGATCCATATATGATTTTTTATAATTTCATCAAAACAATGGAGTTCACTGGAATTATTGGTCCATTTAAAAAACAAATAACTACAAATCAAATTAGTTATTAATGAATTTGTGATTGATCTTCCTATTATCTAAAAGTTGTGTTTTTTTCCTGGTTCATCTTTGGAAATTGAAATTAATAATACTTCACTTCATGAGTTAACACCAAAAAATTTATTTTTCCTCTTTAAATGTTGAGAATCTTGAATTTTTTCGCTATTGACTAAAATTTATATAATGCATAATTATAACTGGATCATATTTACCATTGGGTAGTTTTTCTTCTTCTATTTTTGATTTTTTTTTTAAAAAAATGGGCAATGCCCATTTATTAAATTAATAAAAAGGAGTTTACTCATAAATGGATTGAGTCAAAAATTAACACAAGCGCACAACACATCCTCTTCGACTAAACCAGAGAAAACAAAACAAGGAAACACAATTTTAAGCTTAAAATCAAATAATTTATCTTCAATTTTAAATACGAATTTAACCCGACATGACCTAATTTATTTTCTCTTCTTTTCTTTTCATATTTTCTTTTAAAAGATCCATATATGATTTTTGGTAATTTCATCAAAACAATGGAGTTCATTGGAATTATTGTTCCATTTAAAAAATAAATTACTACAAATCAAATTTGTTAGTAATGAATTTGAGATTGATCTTTCTGTTATCTAAAAGTTGTGTTTTTTTTCTGGTTCATCTTTGAAGATGTGAATTAGTAATAGTTCACTTCATGAGTTAACACAATGAGTTTTATTTGTCCTCTTTAAATTTTGAGAATCTTGAATTTTTTCGCAATTTCACTAAAATTTATATAATGCATAATTATAACTGGATCATATTTACTATTGGGTAGTTTTTCTTCTTCTATTTTTGGACTTTTTTTTATAAAAAAATGGGCAATGCCCATTTATTAAATCAATAAAAAGGGGTTTACTCATAAATTGATTGAGTCCAAAAGTGACACAAGCCCACAACACATCCTCTGCCACTAAACCAGAGAAAAACAGAAAAAGGAAACACAATTTTAAGCTCAAAATCAAATAATTTATCTTCAATTTTAAATACAAATTTAACCCGACATGACCTAATTTATTTTCTCTTCTTTTCTTTTCATATATTTTCTTAAAAGATCCATATATGATTTTTGATAATTTCATCAAAACAATGAAGTTCACTGAAATTATTGTTCCATTTAAAAAACAAATAACTACAAATCAAATTTGTTATTAATGAATTTGGGATTGATCTTCCTATTATCTAAAAGTTGTGTTTTTATTCTGGTTCATCTTTGGAAATTGAAATTAGTAATAGTTCATTTCATGAGTTAACACCAAAAAATTTATTTTTCCTCTTTGAATGTTGAGAATCTTGAATTTTTTCGCTATTTGACTAAAATTTATGTAATGCATAATTACAACTGGATCATATTTACTATTGGTTAGCTTTTCTTCTTCTATTTTTGGATTTTTTTTTAAAAAAAAATGGGCATTGTCTATTTATTAAATCAATAAAAAAGGGGTTTACTCATAAATGGATTGAGTCCAAAAGTGACACAAGTCCACAACACATCCTCTGCCACTAAACCAGAGAAAATAAAAAAAAGGAAACACAATTTTAAGCTCAAAATGAAATAATTTATCTTCAATTTTAAATACAAATTTAACCCGACATGACCTAATTTATTTTCTCTTCTTTTCTTTTCATATTTTCTCTTAAAAGATCCATATATGATTTTTGATAATTCCATCAAAACAATGGAGTTCACTGAAATTATTGTTCCATTTAAAAAATAAATAACTACAAATCAAATTTGTTATTAATGAATTTGTGATTGATCTTTCTATTATCTAAAAGTTGTATTTTTTTTCTGGTTAATCTTTGAAAATTTGAATTAGTAATAGTTCACTTCATGAGTTAACACCAAGATTTTTATTTTTCCTCTTTGGATGTTGAGAATCTTGAATTTTTTTGCTATTTGACTAAAATTTATATAATTCATAATTATAACTGGATCATATTTACTATTGGGTAGTTTTTCTTCTTTTATTTTTGGACTTTTTTTATAAAAGAAAATGGGCAATGCCCATTTATTACATCAATAAAAAGGGGTTTACTTATAAATGGATTGAGTCCAAAAGTGACACAAGCCCACAACACATCCTCTGCCACTAAACCAGAGAAAAATATAAAAAGGAAACACAATTTTAAGCTCAAAATCAAATAATTTATCTTCAATTTTAAATACAAATTTAACCTGACATGACCTAATTTATTTTCTCTTCTTTTCTTTTCATATTTTCTCTTAAAAGATTCATATATGATTTTTGATTATTTCATCAAAACAATGGAGTTCACTGGAATTATTGTTCCATTTAAAAAACAAATAACTATAAATCAAATTTGTTATTAATGAATTTGTGATTGATCTTTCTATTATCTAAAAGTTGTGTTTTTGTTCTGGTTCATCTTTGGAAATTGAAATTAGTAATAGTTCAGTTAACACCAAAAAATTTATTTTTCCTCTTTGAATGTTGAGAATCTTGAATTTTTTCGCTATTTGACTAAAATTTATATAATGCATAATTATAACTGGATCATGTTTACTATTGGGTAGTTTTTCTTCTTCTATTTTTGGATTTTTTTTTTTTTAAAAAAAGGGCAATGCCCATTTATTCTATTAATAAAAAGGGGTTTACTCATAAATAGATTGAGTCCAAAAGTGACACGAACCCACAACATATCCTCTGCCACTAAACCAGAGAAAAACAGAAAAAGGGAACACAATTTTAAGCTCAAAATCAAATAATTTATCTTCAATTTTAAATACAAATTTAACCCGACATGTAATGACCCGAAAAATTATTTTTGGAAATTCTGAACTATTCGTTTAACTTTAGCTAATTAGTTGATGGGTAATTATAGATAATTGACTTAATTGATAGTTAGTGGGATGAAGTGATAATTTATTTAAGACCCTATACTTTATATAAATTAATTAGACCTAAATTATTTGAGGGAACCCTAAAATATATGCGGTGTTAGATCTGACAATGTAGCAAGAGGACACATCTGTGAGAAGAAAAAGTATGGTGCTTCAGGTGAGAACTTTATTCCTCAAATAAGTGATTACGTAATTAAATTATTAGGTGTAAGAATAATGTAATGCACTGATTCTATCTTAAAGAGAGAATATTATATTGTAGGTTATCAGTTATTGTTGTTGCTGCGTACATTCTAAGGTTGTTCAAAATTAGGGCAATTTTTTTTATAGCCGTCATTAGTTAATGATTGCCAATGATTAGTCAACTGTTTGGATTATACCAGGTAATTGTTCAATTGATAGATTTATGTATATAGGTATAAGTCTTAATAGTATTATTATAATTATGTTGGAGTATTAGTACAGAAAAAGGAGAGAAGTTGGAGTTGAGTTTATGGAATTTATTAGGCTTGCACTGACATTCTGTTACTTGAGGAATTGCGAGTTTTGGTGGTTGTTATGGTACATATAGAGCTAATGGTGTAATCTATCGGTGATTTGAGTTGTTTTGTTTACTTTTGGTTACTGTATTGTAAATCAAGTTTCAACATATTAAGAGTAATTGAATATAGGTGTATTATATTACTTGAATACCTTTAAAGTTATAGTAATTGGAGGAATGAAGACTTAACGTTAGCATTGAAATTTGGAAATTTATGAGAGTTGACATGTTAGCAAGATAAGGAAATTGATTATAAATCTGTGTGAATTTTTGGGTCTAGGATAGAAATATAGTAGTATGGATGTTGTTAGTTTTGAAATCCTTATTGTGACTACTTATTTGAATAGATTGCATTTATTTGGAGGCTCAATGAAAGGGAAAGACTCAAGTCCCGGAATGATTGTTCGACTATTTGAGGCAAGTGAATTTCTAAACCCTTGTTAAGTATATGGAATTCGTGTATTTCCTTGTCATACGTGTTTGGGGGTAATGAGGCTTGGTGATGGGTTGACTTGTACATATTGATTATTTTCTAATGATGAAAAAGGGGTAATAAAAGACAATGTGTTTAATTGTTGATGTGTGATGTTTGAGACTGGGTTGAAAGGCTTGTTGAATCATTGTTGATGTTGTATCACAGTTGTATTGTGTATTGTTATGAAAATGGACTTCTCCTCATTATTTGTGTGAACATGTCATTTGCATTGGTTCCGAGACATGGTTGTGATAAGTGTTATGTGATAAGAGGATGTACCATTTCGAGGGATGTATCGCGCGCCGCGATGGATACTATATTACGAGGGATGTATCGCGCGCCGAGATGGATACTATATATCGAGGGACGTATCGCGCGCCGCTATGGATGCATGGACAGATATGTCCCCCATGGGTCCCGGACTGAGAGACACCGGGTGTGTATCACTAGGTCATACATGCATCACTATACTTGACATTACCTTACATTGCATTGCACATATTTATCATTAGTGAACTTGATATTGTGTTTTGCTGAGCTTGTGAGTGCATTTCTGTGGAATTTTGATTGATGAATATTGAGCTTGTTGCTGAGGATATGTGATTGTTAGAATGTTGTTGTTGAGATATGCGCTTGTAAATTGTGAACTGTTAGGTTGGGCTGGTTTTATGCAGGTTGTAGTTGTGGAGGTTCAGTTGGAGTGTAAGGAGTACCCGTATTCTATCCCCTTAGCTTGTGTTTAGAGGTTGACTTGCTGAGTACCGTGTGGTTTGGTACTCACCCCTTGCGACTACATTTTTTTTGTAGGTTACTAGCCCGGACCTTTGTGATATACTCTCTTCTTTTCCGAGGCTTCTTGGAGATTTGTGAGGTAGCTGTTTGTCAACTCAACAGACCTTCTTACTCTTGCTTATGATCTTGTTCTACTATAGAAACAACGTCATATGAGACTTGTATTTTTCTTTTGATTCAATTGTAATACTTTAGAGGCTTGTACACGTGACAACCATATTTTGGGGGTATTTTTGAGTTGATTTTAAAAAGTTTCCACATTTTATTGTAATTGTTGAGTTTTAGGCTAACTTGTCTTGGTGGGATAAGACGAGTGTCATCACGTCCATTTTGGTTCGTGACACGACATGACCTAATTTATTTTCTCTTCTTTTCTTTCCTTATTTTCTCTTAAAAGATCCATGATAATTTCATCAAAACAATGGAGTTCACTAGAATTATTGTTGCATTTAAAAAATAAATAACTACAAATCAAATTTGTTATTAATGAATTTGTGATTGATCTTTCTATTATCTAAAAGTTGTGTTTTTGTTCTGGCTCATCTTCGGAAATAGGAATTAGTAATAGTTCACTTCATGAGTTAACACCAAGATTTTTATTTTTCCTCTTTGAATGTTGAGAATTTTGAATTTTTTCGCTATTTGACTAAAATTTATATAATGCATTATTATAACTGTATCATATTTACTATTGGGTAGTTTTTCTACTTCTATTTTTGGACTTTTTTTTAAAAAAAAATAGGCAATGCCCATTTATTAAATCAATAAAAAGGGGTTTACTCATAAATGGATTGAGTCCAAAAGTGACACAACCCACAACAAATCCTCTGCCACTAAACCAGAGAAAAACATGAAAAGGAAACACAATTTTAATCTCAAAATCAAATAATTTATCTTCAATTTTAAACACAAATTTAACCCGACATAACCTAATTTATTTTCTCTTCTTTTCTTTTTATATTTTCTATTAAAATATCCATATATGATTTTTGATAATTTCATCAAAACAATGGAGTTCACTGGAATTATTGTTCCATTTAAAAAATAAATACCTACAAATCAAATTTGTTATTAATGAATCTGTGATTGATCTTTCTATTATCTAAAAGTTGTGTTTTTGTTCTGGCTCATCTTCGGAAATAGGAATTAGTAATAGTTCACTTCATGAGTTAACACCAAGATTTTTATTTTTCCTCTTTGAATGTTGGGAATTTTGAATTTTTTCGCTATTTGACTAAAATTTATATAATGCATTATTATAACTGTATCATATTTACTATTGGGTAGTTTTTCTACCTCTATTTTTGGACTTTTTTTTAAAAAAAAATAGGCAATGCCCATTTATTAAATCAATAAAAAGGGGTTTACTCATAAATGGATTGAGTCGAAAAGTACACAAGCCCACAACACATCCTCTGCCACTAAACCAGAGAAATACAAAAAAAGAAAGACAATTTTAATATCAAAATCAAATAATTTATCTTCAATTTTAAATACAAATTTAACCCGACATGACCTAATTTATTTTCTCTTCTTTTCTTTTCATATTTTCTCTTAAAAGATCCATATATGATTTTTGATAATTTCATCAAAACAATGGAGTTCACTGAAATTATTGTTCCATTTAAAAAACAAATAACTACAAATCAAATTTGTTATCAATGAATTTGTGATTGATCTTTCTATTATCTAAAAGTTGTGTTTTTTTCTGGTTCATCTTTGAAAATTGGAATCAGTAATAGTTCACTTCATGAGTTAACACCAAGATTTTTATTTTTCCTCTTTGAATGTTGAGAATCTTGAATTTTTTCGCTATTTGACTAAAATTTATATAATGCATAATTATAACTGGATCATATTTACTATTGGGTAGTTTTTCTTCTTCTATTTTTGGACTTTTTTTTAAAAAAAAAATAGGCAATGCCCATTTATTAAATCAATAAAAAGGGGTTTACTCATAAATGGATTGAGTCGAAAAGTGACACAAGCCCACAACTCATCCTCTGCCACTAAACTAGAGAAAAACAAAAAAAGGAAACACAATTTTAAGCTCCAAATCAAATAATTTATCTTCAATTTTAAATACAAATTTAACCCGACATGACCTAATTTATTTTCTCTTCTTTTCTTTTCATATTTTCTCTTAAAAGAT